>WNWK01006805.1:70000-101266 GCA_009830355.1 Cherax destructor
CTGTTGCTACTACCACTACTATTATTACTACTACTGCTACTGTTGCTACTACCACTACTATTATTACTACTACTGCTACTGCTGCTACTACCACTACTATTACTACTGCTACTGTTGATACTACCACTACTATTATTACTACTACTACTATTATTACTACTGCTGCTACTATTACTATTAACACTACTACTATTGCTATACCACTACTGCTGCTACCACTATTATAACCATACAACAAATACTGTCTATGTTTGATGTTGGTCCAACGCTTCCTGATCACTTATCATGGAATATTTAGGGGGAAGACTAATAGATGAATTCCATGTCCCTTCATTATGGGGAGACGAACTAGAGGGACAGAAGAGCAAGAACCACGACGGTAGGTGAACCAACAGACGGAGTGTTGGGTTCTAAGAGAACCATAGTACTTATAAGTTTACTATAGCTTACAATAGTAAAGTTATGTATTTCCACTTCGTACAGTATTGTAACAGATTACTGTAATGTCCCTGTCAGTAACCTTATTAGCGTTACAGTGTTGTAACAGATTACTGTAATATCCCTCTCAGTAACCTTATTAGCGTTACTTTGATAGTGATTCTGTAGTCGTATTCTTTCGTTATCAGTGTTGTATATAGTTGTATACTCTTGTATGTTTGTGTATGATATTTACAGTATTATAGGTTCTTGAAATATAAAGTGCTCATTAAGTAGAATATAAGTGGTATAAAGTGGAATATAAGAGGAATAAAGTGGATTTGTTGTTGTGAGAACCTGTGATGGATGTGTTGTAGTGGTTGTTACACAGTGATGGATGTGTTGTAGTGGTTGTTACACAGTGATGGATGTGTTGTAGTGGTTGTTACACAGTGATGTATGTGTTGTAGTGGTTGTTACATAGTGATGGATGTGTTGTAGTGGTTGTTACACAGTGATGGATGTGTTGTAGTGGTTGTTACACAGTGATGGATGTGTTGTAGTGGTTGTTACATAGTGATGGATGTGTTGTAGTGGTTGTTACATAGTGATGGATGTGTTGTAGTGGTTGTTACACAGTGATGCATGTGTTGTAGTGGTTGTTACACAGTGATGTATGTGTTGTAGTGGTTGTTACATAGTGATGGATGTGTTGTAGTGGTTGTTACACAGTGATGGATGTGTTGTAGTGGTTGTTACACAGTGATGGATGTGTTGTAGTGGTTGTTACATAGTGATGGATGTGTTGTAGTGGTTGTTACATAGTGATGGATGTGTTGTAGTGGTTGTTACACAGTGATGCATGTGTTGTAGTGGTTGTTACATAGTGATGGATGTGTTGTAGTGGTTGTTACATAGTGATGGATGTGTTGTAGTGGTTGTTACATAGTGATGGATGTGTTGTAGTGGTTGTTACACAGTGATGGATGTGTTGTAGTGGTTGTTACACAGTGATGCATGTGTTGTAGTGGTTGTTACACAGTGATGGATGTGTTGTAGTGGTTGTTACATAGTGATGGATGTGTTGTAGTGGTTGTTACACAGTGATGGATGTGTTGTAGTAGTTGTTACACAGTGATGCATGTGTTGTAGTGGTTGTTACATAGTGATGGATGTGTTGTAGTGGTTGTTACACAGTGATGGATGTGTTGTAGTGGTTGTTACATAGTGATGGATGTGTTGTAGTGGTTGTTACATAGTGATGGATGTGTTGTAGTGGTTGTTACAGTGATGGATGTGTTGTAGTGGTTGTTACACAGTGATGGATGTGTTGTAGTGGTTGTTACATAGTGATGGATGTGTTGTAGTGGTTGTTACACAGTGATGCATGTGTTGTAGTGGTTGTTACACAGTGATGGATGTGTTGTAGTGGTTGTTACATAGTGATGGATGTGTTGTAGTGGTTGTTACATAGTGATGGATGTGTTGTAGTGGTTGTTACATAGTGATGGATGTGTTGTAGTGGTTGTTACATAGTGATGGATGTGTTGTAGTGGTTGTTACATAGTGATGGATGTGTTGTAGTGGTTGTTACATAGTGATGGATGTGTTGTAGTGGTTGTTACAGTGATGGATGTGTTGTAGTGGTTGTTACAGTGATGGATGTATTGTAGTGGTTGTTACAGTGATGGATGTGTTGTAGTGGTTGTTACAGTGATGGATGTGTTGTAGTGGTTGTTACATAGTGATGGAGGTGGTCTGTCTGACCACTTCTGTGTGTTACTTTCCATAACATTTCACTCATTGGAGTCCTGGTCTGGGACCGGGCTGCGGGGACTCTGACCACAGCTAACCTACTGTTAACTATTGGAGTCCTGGTCTGGGACCGGGCTGCTGGGACGCTGACCACAGCTAACCTACTGTTAACTATTTAGTCTCACTTATATTTATTTCTTCGGGTGGACACTAACACTCTTCTGCCTTCACGAACAAGAAGTCAAAAATCCTCTCTCAGAATGTTTCGTTCAGTATCTGACCTTTGACCTGTTTCCAAGAATTCCTCTTCCTTGGTTCACTGAACCTGGGTCATAACGTCCCATGGTTCAGTGAACCTGGGTCATAACGTCCCATGGTTCAGTGAACCTGGGTCATAACGTCCCATGGTTCAGTGGACCTGGGTCATAACGTCCCATGGTTCAGTGAACCTGGGTCATAACGTCCCATGGTTCAGTGAACCTGGGTCATAACGTCCCATGGTTCAGTGAACCTGGGTCATAACGTCCCATGGTTCAGTGAACCTGGGTCATAACGTCCCATGGTTCAGTGAACCTGGGTCATAACGTCCCATGGTTCAGTGAACCTGGGTCATAACGTCCCATGGTTCAGTGAACCTGGGTCATAACGTCCCATGGTTCAGTGAACCTGGGTCATAACGTCCCATGGTTCAGTGAACCTGGGCATAACGTCCCATGGTTCAGTGAACCTGGATCATAACGTCCCATGGTTCAGTGAACCTGGGTCATAACGTCCCATGGTTCAGTGAACCTGGGTCATAACGTCCCATGGTTCAGTGAACCTGGGTCATAACGTCCCATGGTTCAGTGAACCTGGGTCATAACGTCCCATGGTTCAGTGAACCTGGGTCATAACGTCCCATGGTTCAGTGAACCTGGGTCATAACGTCCCATGGTTCAGTGAACCTGGTCATAACGTCCCATGGTTCAGTGAACCTGGGTCATAACGTCCCATGGTTCAGTGAACCTGGGTCATAACGTCCCATGGTTCAGTGAACCTGGGTCATAACGTCCATGGTTCAGTGAACCTGGGACATAACGTCCCATGGTTCAGTGAACCTGGGTCATAACGTCACATGGTTCAGTGAACCTGGGTCATAACGTCCCATGGTTCAGTGAACCTGGGTCATAACGTCCTATGGTTCAGTGAACCTGGGTCATAACGTCCTTCAATGGTTCAGTGAACCTGGAGTCATAACGTCCATGGTTCAGTGAACCTGGGTCATAACGTCCCATGGTTCAGTGAACCTGGGTCATAACGTCCCATGGTTCAGTGAACCTGGGTCATAACGTCCCATGGTTCAGTGAACCTGGGTCATAACGTCCCATGGTTCAGTGAACCTGGGTCATAACGTCCCATGGTTCAGTGAACCTGGGTCATAACGTCCCATGGTTCAGTGAACCTGGGTCATAACGTCCCATGGTTCAGTGAACCTGGGTCATAACGTCCCATGGTTCAGTGAACCTGGGTCATAACGTCCCATGGTTCAGTGAACCTGGGTCATAACGTCCCATGGTTCAGTGAACCTGGGACATAACGTCCCATGGTTCAGTGAACCTGGGTCATAACGTCCCATGGTTCAGTGAACCTGGGTCATAACGTCCCATGGTTCAGTGAACCTGGGTCATAACGTCCCATGATTCAGTGAACCTGGGTCATAACGTCCCATGGTTCAGTGAACCTGGGTCATAACGTCCCATGGTTCAGTGAACCTGGGTCATAACGTCCCATGGTTCAGTGAACCTGGGTCATAACGTCCCATGGTTCAGTGAACCTGGGTCATAACGTCCCATGATTCAGTGAACCTGGGTCATAACGTCCCATGGTTCAGTGAACCTGGGTCATAACGTCCCATGATTCAGTGAACCTGGTCATAACGTCCCATGGTTCAGTGAACCTGGGTCATAACGTCCCATGGTTCAGTGAACCTGGGTCATAACGTCCCATGGTTCAGTGAACCTGGGACATAACGTCCCATGGTTCAGTGAACCTGGGTCATAACGTCCCATGATTCAGTGAACCTGGGACATAACGTCCCATGATTCAGTGAACCTGGCATAACGTCCCATGGTTCAGTGAACCGGTCATAACGTCCCATGGTTCAGTGAACCTGGGTCATAACGTCCCATGGTTCAGTGAACCTGGGTAACGTCCATGGTTCAGTGAACCTGGCATAACGTCCCATGGTTCAGTGAACCTGGTCATAACGTCCCATGTTCAGTGAACCTGGGTCATAACGTCCCATGGTTCAGTGAACCTGGGTCATAACGTCCCATGGTTCAGTGAACCTGGGTCATAACGTCCCATGGTTCAGTGAACCTGGCAACTCCATGGTTCAGTGAACCTGGTATAACGTCCCATGGTTCAGTGAACCTGGGTCATAACGTCCCATGGTTCAGTGAACCTGGGTCATAACGTCCCATGGTTCAGTGAACCTGGGTCATAACGTCCCATGGTTCAGTGAACCTGGGTCATAACGTCCCATGGTTCAGTGAACCTGGGTCATAACGTCCCATGGTTCAGTGAACCTGGGTCATAACGTCCCATGGTTCAGTGAACCTGTCTAACGTCATGGTTCAGTGAACCTGGGCTAACGTCCCATGGTTCAGTGAACCTGGGTCATAACGTCCCATGTTCAGTGAACCTGGGTCATAACGTCCCATGGTTCAGTGAACCTGGGACATAACGTCCCATACGAGGAACTGTTCAATACATCTTCTTGTATGTTATATATTTAACTTCAGTTTTAAGAGTAGAATCATCTGTTGGGTCAAACTCAGCTTCATATATTAACATTTCCATTTTTTATTCGTTTCTATCTTCCTCCCTCATTTCTTTCCTCCCTCCCCTTCCTTCCTCCCTCCCTTCCTTCCTTCCATCCTCCCTCCCTTCCTTCCTTCCTTCCTTCCTTCCTTCCTTCCTTCCTTCCTTCCTTCCTTCCTTCCTCCCTCCCTCCCTTCCTTCCATCCTTCCTTCCTTCCTTCCTTCCTTCCTTCCTCCCTCCCTCCCTCCCTCCCTCCCTTCCTTCCATCCTTCCTCCTCCTTCCTTCCTCCTCCTCCCTCCCTCCCTTCCTTCCCTTCCTCCCTCCCTTCCTTCCATCCTTCCTCCCTCCCTCCCTTCCTTCCTTGTCCCTGCTTTATCTAGCTGTGCTCACATCTTTGTACTCTTATCAGGCAGGTCACAGCAGCCCTGATGTCTATGCCTCTCACTAATAAAGTCAGTTTATATTGTACTCATGGAGATGAGGTAAACCGTAGTGTTCGCCAGCTTCTGGGAAAGCGAGGGAGACTTGACAAAGTCACGAACGTGAAGTGTTGAAAGGTAGACGCAGATTCTGGTGTCAGTAAGAATGTTGTGTGTGTGTTCAGAGTGACGTACATGGTGTGTAGACCGTATAAGTTGTCTACAGCGAAGTTGCAAGTGACGATGGTCGTAGAGAATGTCAATGCGCTGGGTGAGAGAAGAGAGAGAATAGAGTCGATGAGAGAGAGAGAGAGAGAGAGAGAGAGAGAGAGAGAGAGAGAGAGAGAGAGAGAGAGAGAGAGAGAGAGAGAGAGAGAGAGAGAGAGAGAGAACAACATTAGGGTTTCTTTACACTTGTTGCTCCTGTTCACCTAGCAGTACTTAAAGCTAGATGTTAGGTGACTGTTGTGGGTAGCATCCTGGGGATGGTAGGGTACCTTAGAGATGAATTTTAAAATTAGGTGAGATAACAGCCTATAACCTGTAAAATATACTGTGTAAGAAATGAAAGAGAATAACCAGGAAGGAGGAGAGGAAGCTAACGAGAGGGAGTGGGATAAAAGGAATAAGTTGGTATAACAGAGAAGCATCATGATGAGATACTTGAGACGAGGTGCAGCACCGCACCTGCTGAAGTCCTGTGCACGAGGTGCAGCTCCGCACCTGCTGAAGTCTTGTGCACGAGGTGCAGCTCCGCACCTGCTGAAGTCCTGTGCCCGAGGTGCAGCACCGCACCTGCTGAAGTCCTGTGCCCGAGGTGCAGCACCGCACCTGCTGAAATCCTGTGCACGAGGTGCAGCACCGCACCTGCTGAAGTCCTGTGCCCGAGGTGCAGCTCCGCACCTGCTGAAGTCCTGTGCACGAGGTGCAGCACCGCACCTGCTGAAGTCCTGTGACGAGGTGCAGCACCGCACCTGCTGAAGTCCTGTGCCCGAGGTGCAGCACCGCACCTGCTGAAGTCCTGTGCACGAGGTGCAGCACCGCACCTGCTGAAGTCCTGTGCCCGAGGTGCAGCTCCGCACCTGCTGAAGTCCTGTGCACGAGGTGCAGCACCGCACCTGCTGAAGTCCTGTGCACGAGGTGCAGCACCGCACCTGCTGAGGTCCTGTGCACGAGGTGGAGCGCCGCACCTGCTGAAGTCCTGTGCCCGAGGTGCAGCGCCGCACCTGCTGAAGTCCTGTGCCCGAGGTGCAGCGCCGCACCTGCTGAAGTCCTGTGCCCGAGGTGCAGCGCCGCACCTGCTGAAGTCCTGTGCACACCTTCCACAGTACTAGTATCGATTGTTGCTCTCCCTCTCTCTCTCTCTCTCTCTCTCTCTCTCTCTCTCTCTCTCTCTCTCTCTCTCTCTCTCTCTCTCTCTCTCTCTCTCTCTCTCTCTCTCTCTCTCTCTCTCTCTCTCCCTCCCTCCCTCAAAGAACTACATTCCTTGCTTTAAAAAGTTAGTTTTAATGTGAACCTTGCAGTATACCATTATCCATCACCATTGTTAACAGTCATGGTTAAGGTGCAAGTGTTAGTTTTTAATGGTGCTCCCATACTTGACGTTAATAATGGCAGTCTCGGTGGTTCGATTCTGGCACTGCTGGAGATCAAACATTCACGAATAAACACTGTACTGTAGTCGTTAGTCGCAGGTCGTATTATATTTCTCCTATGTCAGATTCACTGGAGGTGGAAACCAGGTCAAGCCATGCTGGTTCATCTGTCCGTATGGTTGTACTTTATTAGTGTGTGTGTGTGCTCACCTATCTGTTTTTGAAGGGGTCGATTCACAGCTCCTGGTCCCGCCTCTTCGCTGGTCGCTACTAGGTTCACTCTCTCCCTGCTTCAAGAGTTCTATCATACCTCTTCTTAAAGCTATGTATGGATCCTGCCTCCATTACATCACTCTCCTGACTGTGTGTGTGTGTGTGTGTACCAACACTACAGCTACACTACACTGCTATTCACTTGGTAGCTCCTTTGATGAACACTGGCCTGGGGGCTGAGAGCCCGACTCTGCCCACAGTGTTGGCAGTCACTGCTGGCCTGGGGGCTGAGAGCCCGACTCTGCCCACAGTGTTGGCAGTCACTGCTGGCCTGGGGGCTGAGAGCCCGACTCTGCCCACAGTGTTGGCAGTCACTGCTGGCCTGGGGGCTGAGAGCCCGACTCTGCCCACAGTGTTGGCAGTCACTGCTGGCCTGGGGGCTGAGAGCCCGACTCTGCCCACAGTGTTGGCAGTCACTGCTGGCCTGGGGGCTGAGAGCCCGACTCTGCCCACAGTGTTGGCAGTCACTGCTGGCCTGGGGGCTGAGAGCCCGACTCTGCCCACAGTGTTGGCAATCACTGCTGGCCTGGGGGCTGAGAGCCGACTCTGCCCACAGTGTTGGCAGTCACTGCTGGCCTGGGGGCTGAGAGTCCGACTCTGCCCACAGTGTTGGCAGTCACTGCTGGCCTGGGGGCTGAGAGCCCGACTCTGCCCACAGTGTTGGCAGTCACTGCTGGCCTGGGGGCTGAGAGCCCGACTCTGCCCACAGTGTTGGCAGTCACTGCTGGCCTGGGGGCTGAGAGCCGACTCTGCCCACAGTGTTGGCAGTCACTGCTGGCCTGGGGGCTGAGAGTCCGACTCTGCCCACAGTGTTGGCAGTCACTGCTGGCCTGGGGCTGAGAGCCCGACTCTGCCCACAGTGTTGGCAGTCACTGCTGGCCTGGGGCTGAGAGCCCGACTCTGCCCACAGTGTTGGCAGTCACTGCTGGCCTGGGGGCTGAGAGTCCGACTCTGCCCACAGTGTTGGCAGTCACTGCTGGCCTGGGGGCTGAGAGTCCAGCTCTGCCCACAGTGTTGGCAGTCACTGCTGGCCTGGGGGCTGAGAGTCCAGCTCTGCCCACAGTGTTGGCAGTCACTGCTGGCCTGGGGGCTGAGAGTCCAGCTCTGCCCACAGTGTTGGCAGTCACTGCTGGCCTGGGGGCTGAGAGCCCGACTCTGCCCACAGTGTTGGCAGTCACTGCTGGCCTGGGGGCTGAGAGTCCAGCTCTGCCCACAGTGTTGGCAGTCACTGCTGGCCTGGGGGCTGAGAGTCCGCTCTGCCACAGTGTTGGCAGTCACTGCTGGCCTGGGGGCTGAGAGTCCAGCTCTGCCCACAGTGTTGGCAGTCACTGCTGGCCTGGGGGCTGAGAGTCCAGCTCTGCCCACAGTGTTGGCAGTCACTGCTGGCCTGGGGGCTGAGAGCCGACTCTGCCCACAGTGTTGGCAGTCACTGCTGGCCTGGGGGCTGAGAGCCCGACTCTGCCCACAGTGTTGGCAGTCACTGCTGGCCTGGGGGCTGAGAGTCCAGCTCTGCCCACAGTGTTGGCAGTCACTGCTGGCCTGGGGGCTGAGAGTCCAGCTCTGCCCACAGTGTTGGCAGTCACTGCTGGCCTGGGGGCTGAGAGTCCAGTTCTGCCCACAGTGTTGGCAGTCACTGCTGGCCTGGGGGCTGAGAGTCCAGCTCTGCCCACAGTGTTGGCAGTCACTGCTGAGATTTCCAACCTTCTTTTTTTCCAATGCGTTTACCTGCGTTTGTTTCTGCACGAGCTACGCCAACGACAAAAACACAGCCTAATAAATACAAGTCATTTTAAGTTACTTTGACCTTAATTAACTGTAGTTATATTTAACCTCCTAAAACTAAGTTAAGAGTAACGATGAGGATGTGTGTAAACACAAGACTTACTATAACTGTACACAGAAGCCAGGTATAACTTGATAAAGCTTTACACAAACTGTACACAGAAGCCAGGTATAACTTGATAAAGCTTTACACAAACTGTACACAGAAGCCAGGTATAACTTGATAAAGCTTTACACAAACTGTACACAGAAGCCAGGTATAACTTGATAAAGCTTTACACAAAGTGAAACGTCACTTGGCCAAGCTCTACACACAGCCAAATGTTGTTCCAATAAAGCTTGTTCTTCACCTGTCTTTTCTACATTACTGTCGACACAACATATTTGTATCTAGAGAAAAACCAGACTGAAAACACAGAGTAGCTTGCAAATGGTCGTAGGGAAAAAATTAAGACCCACTGCTGACCCAAGAAGGTGATCACTAGAGATGTATTCTGCTCTCTGTATCGTGTTTACTCTCACTTCCAGTTTTCTTTTGCTTTTCAAGCATGGAGAACCACTTTTGTGTCTAGCTGGTATGAACTCACGTTTACCAATGTAAGGCTCAGGTAAGACGTTCCTGTGTGTGTGTATTGTTTGCTTGTTTCTGCCCAGGAACGACCAGGAGGCTTTGGTGTGATGTATTGTTTACTTGTTTCTGCCCAGGAACGACCAGGAGGCTTCTGGTGTGATGTATTGTTTACTTGTTTCTGCCCAGGAGGCTTTGGTGTGATGTATTGTTTGCTTGTTTCTGCCCAGGAACGACCAGGAGGCTTCTGTTGGGATATACTGTTTACTTGTTTCTGCCCAGGAACGACCAGGAGGCTTCTGGTGTGATGTAATGTTTGCTTGTTTCTGCCCAGGAATGACCAGGAGGCTTCTGGTGTGATGTATTGTTTACTTGTTTCTGCCCAGGAACGACCAGGAGGCTTCTGGTGTGATGTATTGTTTACTTGTTTTTGCCCAGGAACGACCAGGAGGCTTCTGGAGTGATGTATTGTTTACTTGTTTCTGCCCAGGAACGACCAGGAGGCTTATGGTGTCCAAACAATTTTCAAGATCCATCTGTTGTTATTGAGAACCACATCATTTTTGGGGGAGCTTGAGAACAATGGTTGCCCTTATTAATTATCTTGAAAACAACAAAAGAATAAAACTCATTGCGCATCTAAACGAAATAAATGTATAGTTAATGATGTTATAATTATCTGTCGTGAAAACAAGGCTGAATCTCATAGTAGTTTAGTAACCACAGGACTCGGATCAAACCTGATTACTATGAATATAACAATAATCTCAAACAATACTTTCTTTGTGGGGAGAAATTCCACACAGGGACAGACAAGAACTTTACTATATACAGAATTTGTGAATATGTGCTGGCCCGAATGTTAAAGAGACAAATATTATAGATGTAAAAATGGTCAGAGCGTAAAGTCCCCATTGTGAGTTGTGTGAATGTCAGTTGATTGGCGTCTCTGGTGAGAATACAAAGCCAGAGAGCAAACGCATCCAGCGACCGTATTGGAACAGTCATTGTGTACATACCTGAATCTTTCGTTCCCTCCATCCCAGTGTCGTTTATGTTTGTTCATGTGTTAAATTATCTTCTGTTTAATACACGTTCGTGACATCGCTTTGCCGTATATTTCCATATATTGTCGTTCTGCCTCCTCTTCTCTGCTCTCAACATAACTTTTCCCTAAATATTATCTTCCTGTATTTGGCCACTTGACTCATTTCCCAGACTTTATCTGTCGTTTAAAATTGGTTCCTTTCCATACATTGTTTTATTAACGAATTGTTGACACCAAACAGCAGCGTGTGAGTGAGATAAATAAGTAGTAGTTACCTTGTTGACACTCCATACATAAGGAAGTGGAGATATACTGGTGTCTGGTGTACGTCTGCTCCCGAGTAATACTCGAGCTGAGGCTGGTGCCTGGTGTATGTCTGCTCCTGAGTAATACTCGAGCTGAGGCTGATGTATGTATATGTAATTTGTAAGTAGCAGTCCTGCTGGGCCCTATAGATGAGCAACAAGTTGTGCAGGATCTGTGTATATGGCTTCCTTCTTCCCACACAAATCCTCATTAAGAAACAATTATATTTTAAAGATATCTTACACTTGCTTCACCCTTGCATATCTTGGTTCTCTCCGTGCAGTGAGTGTTGTGGTTCAGAAAGGCACCTCAGCAAACACTTACACATACTAGAGAACGTTTCGCTTCTGGGACCTTGATCACTTCCAACACACACAAGTTAAACAGACAGTAAGTCCTAGTGTTTTCTGACGCATCTTTATTTATTACCACGGTATTTATTACCACGGTATTTATTACCACGGTTTATACCAGCGTGTGTTGTGGCATTAATGTGAACCGTAATTTAATACTGCGTGATAATGTCCGTCGTTTCCAGTGTAAGAGTCACGACATGTAAACAATGACATAAAGACTTTCACCAAACACTCTTAGTGTGACTGATCTAATGGCATTTTAAATGGTGAGTCTTGTTTCCAACCTGTTATGATTTACTTTAATTACTGGTAACTTTACTAGTGTTGGAGCTTCACTGTGACGAGTGACCACCCACACATCGCATTTCCTCCTGTGTTGTGCCTTCTCAGTTTGTTCTCTCCTCCATATTATTCTTGTTTCGTCACTTCTGATTTTGTTTATTGTTCTCCCTTCTTTCATGTTATATCGCTATTTCATTGCTTCTTCTTCTCCGGTTAGTACTTTTTCTACGACCTCCACCTCTGCTTCCACCTCTCCTCTACCTCTTCATCTACCGCTTCATCAACCTCTCTCTCCGTACCTCTACCTACTGCTTCCTATCTCTTCACTACCATTTTCACATCTCTCTACGTCTTCCTCCATCTCTACCTCTTCCTCCACCACTCGCTACCTCTCTTGGGCTCTCACTCCACGCCATTCCATCGAGTATTTGTTCCTACTTCAACCTAAATCTCTCTCTCTCTCTCTCTCTCTCTCTCTCTCTCTCTCTCTCTCTCTCTCTCTCTCTCTCTCTCCACCGACCTATTCGTATCAGATTTATACATATTCTGGAGGCCCACTCCACTTTCCTTTGTGGAGGGTCGAGTGGGAGGCTTTGCTCTCAGTCTCTGGGATTGACCTGTGTTGTCCTCGAATGTACAAGGGAGAGAGAGAGTGTTTAGTGTGCCTGGAATGTACAAGGGAGAGAGAGAGAGTGTTTAGTGTGCCTGGAATGTACAAGGGAGAGAGAGAGAGAGTGAGTGAGAGAGAGAGAGAGAGAGAGAGTGAGAGAGAGAGAGAGAGAGAGTGAGGAGAGAGAGAGAGAGAGTGTTTAGTGTGCCTGGAGGTTAAGTGTTGTGTGACGTGAACTTCCATATTTAGGAACTTTATATCTGTTAATAAAAATGAATATAATTAAATTTATCTTGATAAAATCAATTATAAAAAAAAAGCAGTACTCTTCACGTATCCCCCGGGGGTTTGCGTACGCCATGCAGTACTCTTCACGTATCCCCCGGGGGTTCGCGTACGCCATGCAGTACGCTTCACGTATCCCCCGGGGGTTCGCGTACGCCATGCAGTACGCTTCACGTATCCCCCGGGGGTTCGCGTACGCCATGCAGTACGCTTCACGTATCCCCCGGGGGTTCGCGTACGCCATGCAGTACTCTTCACGTATCCCCGGGGGTTCGCGTACACCATGCAGTACTCTTCACGTATCCCCCGGGGGTTCGCGTACGCCATCTTGAAAGCCTCTGGTTTAGAGAAGAAACAAGGGTATAAAAACCCTGAGAAACTCTTACAGGTGTAAATAACTGAAGTGTAATTGGAAACTTGTCACTGCTCAATAATAATCCACATTCATACACAATTGATGTGTATATTTCGTTCCCCTTCTGGGATCCTCTTCAGCACACGAGGATCCCAGACGATGGTCGAAATATACACATCAATCAATGAGGTGAGTTTGTGTGTGTCCAGGAATGCCAGAGGCAGCAAGGAAGGTCTCCCTCTACCCCTGAGGATTCAGAAATACCGTTGTTAGGGATGTTGCCGTTGACAGCGCCTCATAACCAGAGAATATCAACAGTGGATCATGCTGACCTACGTCACTGTTGGCTGCTGCTGTTGACCGCCTTTGTTCTTCCAGGTTTCAACTTCACATTCTCTCCTCTCTCTCTCTCTCTCTCTCTCTCTCTCTCTCTCTCTCTCTCTCTCTCTCTCTCTCTCTCTCCCGAGTTTTCTTTATTATCCTCTCTATTTTTCTTATCGCTGTCAGTGTAAGATTTGCCTTTGTTCTCTTTCTTTTTTTTTTGCCAATTTTTATCTCATTACTCGCAGGTAATTCACACTTCCCTTGTCTCTCTCTCTCATTATTTTCATATCAGAGATTAACAATTCTCACACTAGTCTTCCTTTTTGCTGTTTCTTATTAGACTTCCTCAGTTTTCTTATTCTTTAGTTTCTTTCATTTTTCTCTGCCAAAGACGATCAAACTTTTTCCTCTGTTGTTAAGTCGCCACTTTTCTTGTTTGCTCTCATTGTTTCCTTGTTTTATTTGTTCTTGGTCCACTTTTGTCGTGAGGCTGAAGCAAGGCAAAGTAATTATATTATATATATATATATATATATATATATATATATATATATATATATATATATATATATATTATGGAAGGTAGTGTGTAAATAAGATACGATGTAAGTTATTGCATTTTATTGTGAAAGACGTTTCGCCCACCAGGGTCTTCATCAATAAAGTCCAAGTGGGCAAAACGTCT
Organism: Cherax destructor; assembly: GCA_009830355.1. Classification (NCBI taxonomy): domain Eukaryota; kingdom Metazoa; phylum Arthropoda; class Malacostraca; order Decapoda; family Parastacidae; genus Cherax; species Cherax destructor. Next base: position 83,865 of record WNWK01006805.1, read on the forward strand.
TTGCAGTAAAATGTCATATTCTGCACTGTGTTCTTTAATTACTAAACTCTTGTACAAAACGTGTTGTGAAGTTCACAGTTGGGCTTCTCGTAGTGCCAGCCTCTGGCACCAAGGCACCTTCACGAAGGTAGAGTGGACCTTGATGGAGGTGTTGTGTAGACAGTCCTTGATGAAGGTGTTGTGTAGACAGTCCTTGATGAAGGTGTTGTGTAGACAGTCCTTGATGAAGGTGTTGTGTAGACAGTCCTTGATGAAGGTGTTCTGTAGACAGTCCTTGATGAAGGTGTTGTATAGACAGTCCTTGATGAAGGTGTTGTGTAGACAGTCCTTGATGAAGGTGTTGTGTAGACAGTCCTTGATGAAGGTGTTGTGTAGACAGTCCTTGATGAAGGTGTTCTGTAGACAGTCCTTGATGAAGGTGTTCTGTAGACAGTCCTTGATGAAGGTGTTGTATAGACAGTCCTTGATGAAGGTGTTGTGTAGACAGTCCTTGATGAAGGTGTTCTGTAGACAGTCCTTGATGAAGGTGTTGTGTAGACAGTCCTTGATGAAGGTGTTGTGTAGACAGTCCTTGATGAAGGTGTTGTGTAGACAGTCCTTGATGAAGGTGTTCTGTAGACAGTCCTTGATGAAGGTGTTGTGTAGACAGTCCTTGATGAAGGTGTTGTGTAGACAGTCCTTGATGAAGGTGTTGTGTAGACAGTCCTTGATGAAGGTGTTCTGTAGACAGTCCTTGATGAAGGTGTTTGTAGACAGTCCTTGATGAAGGTGTTGTGTAGACAGTCCTTGATGAAGGTGTTGTGTAGACAGTCCTTGATGAAGGTGTTTGTAGACAGTCCTTGATGAAGGTGTTGTGTAGACAGTCCTTGATGAAGGTGTTGTGTAGACAGTCCTTGATGAAGGTGTTGTGTAGACAGTCCTTGATGAAGGTGTTGTGTAGACAGTCCTTGATGAAGGTGTTGTGTAGACAGTCCTTGATGAAGGTGTTCTGTAGACAGTCCTTGATGAAGGTGTTGTATAGACAGTCCTTGATGAAGGTGTTTGTAGACAGTCCTTGATGAAGGTGTTCTGTAGACAGTCCTTGATGAAGGTGTTTGTAGACAGTCCTTGATGAAGGTGTTGTGTAGACAGTCCTTGATGAAGGTGTTGTGTAGACAGTCCTTGATGAAGGTGTTCTGTAGACAGTCCTTGATGAAGGTGTTGTGTAGACAGTCCTTGATGAAGGTGTTTGTAGACAGTCCTTGATGAAGGTGTTTGTAGACAGTCCTTGATGAAGGTGTTGTGTAGACAGTCCTTGATGAAGGTGTTGTGTAGACAGTCCTTGATGAAGGTGTTGTGTAGACAGTCCTTGATGAAGGTGTTCTGTAGACAGTCCTTGATGAAGGTGTTGTGTAGACAGTCCTTGATGAAGGTGTTTGTAGACAGTCCTTGATGAAGGTGTTTGTAGACAGTCCTTGATGAAGGTGTTTGTAGACAGTCCTTGATGAAGGTGTTGTGTAGACAGTCCTTGATGAAGGTGTTGTGTAGACAGTCCTTGATGAAGGTGTTGTGTAGACAGTCCTTGATGAAGGTGTTGTGTAGACAGTCCTTGATGAAGGTGTTGTGTAGACAGTCCTTGATGAAGGTGTTGTGTAGACAGTCCTTGATGAAGGTGTTCTGTAGACAGTCCTTGATGAAGGTGTTGTGTAGACAGTCCTTGATGAAGGTGTTTGTAGACAGTCCTTGATGAATTAGGTCCGTAGTTTGTGAAGACAGTCCTATGAGGTGTTCTGTATCATTCCTGATGAAGTATTATACTCGTCCTTGTAATAACATCCATGTTTGTCTCCTTTCTTTCCTTTGAGTACATCCTATATTCGTCTAAAACTCTCTCTCTCTCTTTCCCCAGTACTCTCCCTCCTCTATCTCACCTTCCCTTTCCTTTCCTTCTCTCTCTCTTCCTCCTCTTCCCCATTTCATCTTCTTGTCTTTCCTGAACATCTTGAACTTGACTTGTCAGAAATTTAACTCGAACTTGACAATCTTGAAAATGAGATTGTTAACTACAATCGCAATCTTGAGCATTTACATGGAACGATTTTGTATACCATTGTTTGTGGAGCCTGAATTGTGCATACGTTCCAGGAGCGGTTGAGAGTATTATTGTTTTGTGGGATTGTGTTTTTGTGAGGTTGTGTTCTTGTGAGGTTGTGTTTTTGTGAGGTTGTGTTTTTGTGAGGTCGTGTTTTTGGGGTTTAAACCTTCAGAGAAGTAACTCACAGAATGGCTGGAGTTGAAACCCAGTATTACCTGTACTCTGCCTGTGGTAGATTCCAGGGGTCACTGCCCCCCGCAGTCTGGTCCCTAACCTGATGCTATTAACACCTCGAGGTCTGTGTTATGGTTGTGAGCGAGGCGCTGGTCATCCAGGCGCTGGTCATCCAGGCGCTGGTCATCCAGGCGCTGGTCATCCAAGCGCTGGTCATCCAAGCGCTGGTCATCCAAGCGCTGGTCATCCAAGCGCTGGTCATCCAAGCGCTGGTCATCCAGGCGCTGGTCATCCAGGCGCTGGTCATCCAGGCGCTGGTCATCCAGGCGCTGGTCATCCAGGCGCTGGTCATCCAAGCGCTGGTCATCCAGGCGCTGGTCATCCAGGCGCTGGTCATCCAGGCGCTGGTCATCCAAGCGCTGGTCATCCAGGCGCTGGTCATCCAGGCGCTGGTCATCCAGGCGCTGGTCATCCAAGCGCTGGTCATCCAGGCGCTGGTCATCCAAGCGCTGGTCATCCAGGCGCTGGTCATCCAGGCGCTGGTCATCCAGGCGCTGGTCATCCAGGCGCTGGTCATCCAGACGCTGGTCATCCAGGCGCTGGTCATCCAGGCGCTGGTCATCCAAGCGCTGGTCATCCAGGCGCTGGTCATCCAGGCGCTGGTCATCCAAGCGCTGGTCATCCAGGCGCTGGTCATCCAAGCGCTGGTCATCCAGGCGCTGGTCATCCAGGCGCTGGTCATCCAGGCGCTGGTCATCCAAGCGCTGGTCATCCAAGCGCTGGACATCCAGGCGCTGGTCATCCAGGCGCTGGTCATCCAAGCGCTGGTCATCCAGGCGCTGGTCATCCAAGCGCTGGTCATCCAGGCGCTGGTCATCCAGGCGCTGGTCATCCAGGCGCTGGTCATCCAGGCGCTGGTCATCCAGGCGCTGGTCATCCAGGCGCTGGTCATCCAGGCGCTGGTCATCCAGGCGCTGGACATCCAGGCGCTGGTCATCCAGGCGCTGGTCATCCAGGCGCTGGTCATCCAGGCGCTGGTCATCCAGGCGCTGGTCATCCAGGTTCTGGTCATCAAGGCGCTGGACATCAAGGTGCTGGACATCAAGGTGCTGGACATCAAGGTGCTGGACATTAAGGTGATGTAGATCCAGTCCAATAGGATCCTCATTCCAGGCGCTGGTCATCCAGGTGCTGGACATCCAGGCGCTGGACATCCAGGCGCTGGACATTAAGGTGATGTAGATCCAGTCCAATAGGATCCTCATTCCAGACGCTGGATCATCTTTGAGATCCGTAAATTTCATAACTTTCTTAACTTTGCTGAACTTCCATTCACATTGTTACAGCTTTCAATGTATACAATAATTATATATTAATATATATTTTTAAAAACTACTCTAATATATTATTATTAGTTATTATTATTATTATTATTAATTATTATTATTATTATTATTATTATTATTATTATTATTATAATTGTTATTATTATTATAATTGTTATTATTATTATAATTGTTATTATTATTGTTATTATAATTATCATTGTTGTTTTAGCTTCTTATCCCTGAGTTTATCTGTGTTTATGTTCTGGTGGGAAGTTTTCACTGGACACAAGACACAGCCTCCACGACGTCTTGCTCTGAACGACCCACACGGGTTTAGCGCTTCACATAAAAAGATTCCTTTTCTTCCACCTTATCAAGATTTCCGCCTCTGATCTGTTTCGTGGGTTTATCCTTACTGTTACTGCTTCCTTCCCCTCCTTACTTTGTCTTATTGCTGTGGTCTTCCTTCGTAGGTCTTCCTTCCATGGTACTGCCCTATCTCTCTCTTCCTCTCTCTCTTCACAGTTCCTAAGTTCCTCTCATCTTACTCCCATCTCCTTCCTTTCGTTTCTTTCTTTCGTACTTGTTCCCTCCCTCTTCCCCTCTACCTCCTCCCCCATCATCCCCGTCCTCTTCCCTCCTTCCTTGTGTATTCTCCCACTACATCACCACAACCTTAGTTCCCTGTGGCACTGTAATATCAAACTCCAGAGAGTTTTGTGATGTTACGTGAAGAAGGAGGGAGGGAGAGAGGGAGGGTAAGAGGAAGGGAGAGAGGGAGGAAGGAAGGGAGGGAGTGAGGGAGGAAAGTCCTAATGTATGAATATCAATAGCTTAAGATTATTGAACAATCCTTTGTAGCCTTGTGTGTGTGTATGTTAGTTGGTTAGTTACCATTTTGTGTGTGTTTGTGTGTAGTAGTAGTAGTAGTAGTAGTAGTAGTAGTAGTAGTAACAGTAGCAGCAGTAGTAGAGGTGTGTGTGTGATTGTATGCACATACGCGCGTGCGCATGCTTATACACGCCATCATCACAACAACCTCCTAACATTCTTCTCCTGAGACAACTCTACAACATTCACTACCAGTGTCACACTATAATCACTCTTCACTACAACAGATGTATAACAGTAAAATATTCTACGAAACCACATGTAGAGACCCTAAATAAATCTTATCACTGACCTTATGTGTGGTAGTTTTGTAAAGCTTACTTGTCCTGCAGGACAGTGAACTGTTGGCATTCAGTACATTTGAGACGTTTCTCAACGGCTTGACAAAGCTCCTGGAGAGCGAAACGCTGCCAAGATAAAGTGTGGCAGTAACTGCACTTGTGTTCTTTTACCTAACATACTGTGGGTAATTGTACCAACATTATTACAATCTAGTGATGGAATGCTCTCTCAGCTGTGTCAAATAACGGTGTTCCAAAGTATCCATATCGGCGGTGGGTATCGACTAATGTTCGTTCTTGGTATCGGTATCGGTGGGTATCGCCTAATTCTGATGGTAGCAGTATCAGAAATGGTACAAAACTTGAGAATCATGTGGTATCACCCCATGAGTAGTGTGAGTCTGGATCCCACTTTTATTACGTGAATTACCTGGTCGCCGTGACCTGTGACCTGTGATATGACAGGTCAGCTGTTACCAGAGCTGCGGGACCAGTATTACCTGTACGTTACCTGTAGTCGCTTCCGGAGGTCACCACCCCCGCGGTCCGGTCCCAGACCGGTCTCTTGGTTCCTGGACTGACCCATCAAGCTGTTGGTGTCAACTAAGCGGCGCTTCTTCCACCTGCCCTTCTTAAATCTCCTTTCGTTCCTTGTTCTTTTTGTTTCGACTTTTCCAGCCAATCACATATTTCGCCTGAATTTATTTCCCTCCTATTTATTGTTGTTGTTGACAGCCTTTGTTCCAGTTTCTGATTGTTGTTGTTGACAGCCTTTGTTCCAGTTTCTGATTGTTGTTGTTGACAGCCTTTGTTCCAGTTTCTGATTGTTGTTGTTGACAGCCTTTGTTCCAGTTTCTGATTGTTGTTGTTGACAGCCTTTGTTCCAGTTTCTGATTGTTGTTGTTGACAGCCTTTGTTCCAGTTTCTGGTGGTTGCTGTTGACAGCCTTTGTTCCAGTTTCTGGTTGTTGTTGTTGACAGCCTTTGTTCCAGTTTCTGATTGTTGTTGACAACAGTACTGATCTGAGCTGCTTCTGTTGTGGTTCTCACATCGTCTTCTCTTGTACTGGATTTCCAGCTGATTTTTTTGTAGTTCTTTTAGTTGGAACTGATTTTGCCGCTGCGTCTGTTCTTGTTTGCCCGTTCATTATTTGTTCCATGTTCTCCTGTAGTTTGTTTGTGGTGTTATTGATTGTATTGGCGTTGTGCGTAGCTTTATGTTCTTAAATTCCCTGTTGTACCTGTTGAGGTGGTGACTGTTGCTTTTGATGTTGCTGCTACTGCTGCTGCTTATAATTCGTGGCTGTTCCTGCTTTCCTGGGCACATCATACCCACTTAAGGCTGGGCAATTACTGGGATACATAATATCTTAAGAGTTTTCTGAGAGATTTGACATACATCACAGCCAGAACCACGGCGCACGATGGCTGCCCAGATTAGGCAAGTTCCTGACTAGACAAAGATGCTGCTTCCTGGGTCCTGATCAGCTCTCTCCCGCTCTCTTCTCCCTCTCTTACCTGTCTCCTCTCTCTCTCTCTCTCTCTCTCTCTCTCTCTCTCTCTCTCTCTCTCTCTCTCTCTCTCTCTCTCTCTCTCTCTCTCGCTCCCTCGTAAAGAGTGATATTCATGAGTGTTGTGTTGGTATATATATGAGGTGGTTGGTAGCAGTATGAGGAGAGGAGCAGAAGGGAACAATGACCAGCTTGGTGACTCATAAAACATACAGTGTTTTGTGAGGGCGTCCCAGTGTGTACCTGAAACAACACTGTCTACAACACAAGGAAAAAGTTGCTGTATGAAGAAAGGGAAGAGAGACAGACAGACAGACAGACAGACAGACAGAGATTAACAAAATATAAAATTAACCGATGCTAATTACTGTATACGTGTACTCTTTATCATTACAAAAGTCGAATCTTAGCTCCTGACCCCGTCGCCTCTCAACTTGCCGGTTGCCAGATTTCCTCCTAGCCTCGTGGATCCTGTCATACCTACTCTTATAACTATGTATGCAGTCTGCCTCCACAACTTCCTCGTCGAGATCATTATACTTCCCGACCAGCCTGAGACTAAAGAAATACTTCCTGACATCCCTATGCCTCGTATATATCCTCAGCTTCCAGCTGTGCCCCCGAGCACCGGTTCCCAGTCTCTCAGTCTCTATTTGATGTATCCAAATTAAAAAAATTGACAAAAATAATGGAAGGTAAGAGGTTAAGGCTTAACAGTTTCCTCTGGGTCATTATCCTACTGCAACACAACGCTAAACTGGGTCATTATCCTACTGCAACACAACGCTAAACTGGGTCATTATCCTACCTGCAACACAACGCTAAACTGGGTCATTATCCTATCTGCAACACAACGCTAAACTGGGTCATTATCCTACCTGCAACACAACGCTAAACTGGGTCATTATCCTATCTGCAACACAACGCTAAACTGGGTCATTATCCTACCTGCAACACAACGCTAAACTGGGTCATTATCCTACCTGCAACACAACGCTAAACTGGGGCATTATGCTACCTGCAACACAACGCTAAACTGGGGCATTATGCTACCTGCAACACAACGCTAAACTGGGGCATTATCCTACTGCAACACAACGCTAAACTCATCCATTATCGCAGATCCCTTATTTGCAATATATCTTACCGTGTATAATACACAAGACACACTGGCTATACAGGAGGTCCCCAAGTTAATTACTAATATATTCACAAAAATAACCCCAAACCCGTGTGGGTCGTATACTACATATATGATACCGAGAAGTTTTGTGAATTACATAATCACAGACACACACACATGTTTATATACACAGAGACAAGCACCTTTGTTTACATACACAGAGGTTTACATACCTGTGTTTATGTATACAGAATCTCACACCTCTGTGCATATTCATCTCTCGTATGTCTCCCAGATGATGAATGAGTAAATATATTTCAACATTATTAATTACATCAGAGGAACCGAAGTATAAAAATAATGATGAAGCAATGATGGTGAGTGGGTAGGGTAGGTGTGGGCGGGATACCTACTTACTAACAACATTCACACGCTAGGCCGGGTTACCTACTTACTAACAACATTCACACGCTAGGTCGGGTTAGCTACTTACTAACAACATTCACACGCTAGGTCGGGTTACCTACTTACTAACAACATTCACACGCTAGGTCGGGTTACCTACTTAATAACAACATTCACACGCTAGGCCGGGTTACCTACTTACTAACAACATTCACACACTAGGTCGGGTTACCTACTTACTAACAACATTCACACGCTAGGCCGGGTTACCTACTTAATAACAACATTCACACGCTAGGCCGGGTTACCTACTTAATAACAACATTCACACGCTAGGCCGGGTTACCTACTTACTAACAACATTCACACGCTAGGCCGGGTTACCTACTTAATAACAACATTCACACGCTAGGTCGGGTTACCTACTTAATAACAACATTCACACGCTAGGCCGGGTTACCTACTTAATAACAACATTCACACGCTAGGCCGGGTTACCTACTTACTAACAACATTCACACGCTAGGCCGGGTTACCTACTTACTAACAACATTCACACGCTAGGCCGGGTTACCTACTTAATAACAACATTCACACGCTAGGCCGGGTTACCTACTTAATAACAACATTCACACGCTAGGCCGGGTTACCTACTTAATAACAACATTCACACGCTAGGCCGGGTTACCTACTTACTAACAATATTCACACGCTAGGCCGGGTTACTAACAACATCCCCACGCTAGGCCGAGTTACCTAACCTAACCTAACCAAACCCTGTCTTGCCACACACCCTGCCTTCCTACACACCTTACCTTCCTACACACCCTGCCTTGCCACACACCCTGCCTTGTCACACACCTTACCTTCCTACACACCCTGCCTTGCCACACACCCTGCCTTGTCACACACCTACCTTCCTACACACCCTGCCTTCCTACACACCCTGCCTTGTCACACACCTTACCTTCCTACACACCCTGTCTTGCCACACACCCTGCCTTGCCACACACCCTGCCTTCCTACACACCCTGCCTTGCCACACACCCTGCCTTCCTACACACCCTGCCTTCCTACACACCCTGCCTTGCCACACACCCTGCCTTCCTACACACCCTGCCTTGCCACACACCTTACCTTCCTACACACCCTGCCTTGCCACACACCCTGCCTTGCCACACACCTGCCTTCCTACACACCCTGCCTTGCCACACACCCTGCCTTCCTACACACCTGCCTTCCTACACACCCTGCCTTGCCACACACCCTGCCTTCCTACACACCCTGCCTTGCTACACACCCTGCCTTCCTACACACCCTGCCTTGCCACACACCCTGCCTCCTACACACCCTGCCTTGCTACACACCCTGCCTTCCTACACACCCTGCCTCCACACACCCTGCCTTGCCACACACCCTGCCTTCCTACACACCCTGCCTTCCTACACACCCTGCCTTCCTACACACCCTGCCTTCCTACACACCCTGCCTTGCCACACACCCTGCCTTCCTACACACCCTGCCTTCCTACACACCCTGCCTTCCTACACACCCTGCCTTCCTACACACCCTGCCTTGCTACACACCCTGCCTTCCTACACACCCTGCCTTCCTACACACCCTGCCTTCCTACACACCCTGCCTTGCTACACACCCTGCCTTCCTACACACCCTGCCTTCCTACACACCCTGCCTTCCTACACACCCTGCCTTGCTACACACCCTGCCTTCCTACACACCCTGCCTTGCTACACACCCTGCCTTTCACACACCCTGCCTTCCTACACACCCTGCCTTGCTACACACCCTGCCTTCCTACACACCCTGCCTTCCTACACACCCTGCCTTGCTACACACCCTGCCTTCCTACACACCCTGCCTTCCTACACACCCTGCCTTGCTACACACCCTGGCGCTGTTATCACTTGTTTACACATCTTTACACTGGCTAAACTTCATAATTCTGCTAACACCCCACACAACTTACTCCGTCAACACTTACTCACACCTTCTATAACACCCGTCAACAACCTTCTAAACCCCGTCAACAACCTTCTACACCCCGTCAACACCCCTCCTCTACCTTCTACACCCCCATCAACAACCTTCTACACCCCGTCAACAACCTTCTACACCCCGTCAACACCCCTCCTCTACCTTCTACACCCCCATCAACAACCTTCTACACCCCGTCAACAACCTTCTACACCCCGTCAACACCCCTCCTCCACCTTCTACACCCCCGTCAACACCCCTCAACAACCTTCTCCCCCCCCATCAACTCCCTTCTTGCCCTTTTTTTACACACTTCTCCTCCTGGCTGATTTTCTTATCGTTTTACACTACTCCCTTCTTCTTACCTTATTTCTCACGTCATTAATTACCTTCGCCTTATTCTCTCCTTTCTTACATTCTCTCCATTTTATTTCCATTTTTACGTTCTCTCCATTCTCCTCTCTTTTCTTACTCCCTATTTTCCTCTTTTTTTTACTCTGTATTCACCCTTATCCTCCTTCCTATTATTCTTTTTCTTACTCTCTATTCTCCCTTTTCCCCCTTCATTTTTTTCTCTCATTCTTCCGTCTTTTATCTCAGAAGGCAGAGAGAGAGAGAGAGAGAGAGAGAGAGAGAGAGAGAGAGAGAGAGAGAGAGAGAGAGAGAGAGAGAGAGAGAGAGAGAGAGAGAGAGAGAGAGAGAGAGAGAGAGAGAGAGAGAGAGAGAGAGAGAGAGAGAGAGAGAGAGAGAGAGAGAGAGAGAGGGGGGGGGGAGAGGAGAACGTTTCCCTCGTATGATGAGTGACAGCTCGTGACCACACACACATCCCCTCTACATTTCTTCTTCCCCTCCCCCTCCCTCCCCTTTCCCCTCTAACAGTGCGATAGTAAGTGCAAAAAGGGGGGAATGGGCAGTGGCTTACAGCGTTTTTGACTAAGTTTGTAAAAGGGATTGAGGGAGGAAGTGAGAAGGAGGAGGGTGAGGGGGGAGGGAAGTTTAGGTAGGGTGTATGTTTGTGATGACCCAATTTGTTACAATTCAGGGACTGGTCTGGCAGCAGACAAGTGGTCTGGCAGGAGACAGCTGTGGTTGGCTAGCAGAAACTGTGAGTTGGCTAGCAGACAACTGTGGTCTGGCTAGCAGACAACTGTGGTCTGGCTAGCAGACAACTGTGGTCTGGCTAGCAGACAACTGTGGTCTGGCTAGCAGACAACTGTGGTCTGGCTAGCAGACAACTGTGGTCTGGCTAGCAGACAACTGTGATCTGGCCAGGAGACAACTGTGGTCTGGCTAGCAGACAACTGTGGTCTGGCTAGCAGACAACTGTGGTCTGGCTAGCAGACAACTGTGATCTGACCAGCAGACAACTGTGGTCTGGCTAGCAGACAACTGTGGTCTGGCTAGCAGACAACTGTCGCAGACAGGTCTGGCTAGCAGACAACTGTGGTCTGGCTAGCAGACAACTGTGGTCTGGCTAGCAGACAACTGTGGTCTGGCTAGCAGACAACTGTGGTCTGGCTAGCAGACAACTGTGGTCTGGCTAGCAGACAACTGTGGTCTGGCTAGCAGACAACTGTGGTCTGGCTAGCAGACAACTGTGGTCTGGCTAGCAGACAACTGTGGTCTGGCTAGCAGACAACTGTGGTCTGGCTAGCAGACAACTGTGGTCTGGCTAGCAGACAACTGTGGTCTGCGCTAGCAGACAACTGTGGTCTGGCTAGCAGACAACTGTGGTCTGGCCAGCAGACAACTGTGGTCTGCTAGCAGACAACTGTGGTCTGGCTAGCAGACAACTGTGGTCTGGCTAGCAGACAACTGTGGTCTGGCTAGCAGACACTGTTGGCAGCAGACACTGTGGTCTGGCTAGCAGACAACTGTGGTCTGGCTAGCAGACAACTGTGGTCTGGCTAGCAGACAACTGTGGTCTGGCTAGCAGACAACTGTGGTCTGGCTAGCAGACAACTGTGGTCTGGCTAGCAGACAACTGTGGTCTGGCTAGCAGACAACTGTGGTCTGGCTAGCAGACAACTGTGGTCTGGCTAGCAGACAACGTGGTCGCTAGCAGACACGTGGTCTGCTAGCAGACAACTGTGGTCTGGCTAGCAGACAACTGTGGTCTGAGCTAGCAGACAAGTCTGCTAGCAGACACGTGTCGGCTAGCAGACAACTGTGGTCTGGCTAGCAGACAACTGTGGTCTGGCTAGCAGACAACTGTGGTCTGGCTAGCAGACAACTTGGTCTGGTCTGCAGCAGACACCTGTGGTCTGGCTAGTAGACACCTGTGGTCTGGCTAGTAGACAACTGTGGTCTGGCTAGTAGACACCTGTGGTCTGGCTAGTAGACAACTGTGGTCTGGCTAGTAGACAACTGTGGTCTGGCTAGTAGACACCTGTGGTCTGGCTAGTAGACAACTGTGGTCTGGCTAGTATTTGGTCTTACGTAGTGTTGTTGTGTGTTTACTCACAACTGTGATCGCTGACCTACACACTCCACCCTCCAGGCAACGTAAACAAAATATATCCTACTAATCCCTTTCTCGTGTTCTTCGTCAACTTTCTCGTGTTCTTCGTCAACTTTCTCGTGTTCTTCGTCAACTTTCTCGTGTTCTTCGTCAACTTTCTCGTGTTCTTCGTCAACTTTCTCGTGTTCTTCGTCAACTTTCTCGTGTTCTTCGTCAACTTTCTCGTGTTCTTCGTCAACTTTATGACCTTGACGAGGGAATTTCTAGTGATATGAGCAAATTCGCTGATGACACGAAGATAGGTAGGATAATCGATTCAGACGTAGATGTCAGTGAACTACAGGAGGATTTAGACAAACTCAATTCCTGGTCAGAAAAGTGGCAGATGCAGTTCAATGTAGATAAATGCAAAGTTCTAAAGCTCGGGAGTGTCCATAACCCAAGCACTTATAAGTTAAATAACGTAGAACTTAGCCATACAGATTGCGAGAAGGACTTGGGGGTGATGGTAAGCAGCAACCTTAAACCAAGACAGCAATGCCTAAGCGTACGTAATAAGGCAAATAGATTACTGGGATTTATATCAAGAAGTGTTAGCAACAGAAGTCCAGAGGTTATATTACAGCTTTATACATCATTAGTAAGGCCTCACCTAGATTACGCAGCTCAGTAATATCTAACATTTTTAATTCAATATCTAACATTTTTAATTCTGTGAACCAATATCTAACATTTTTAATTTATCTCTTCAAACAGGTGTAGTGTCTGATATGTGGAAGATGGCTAATGTAATTCCTATTTTTAAAGCAGGGGACAAGTCACTACCGTCAAACTACCGCCCAATAAGCCTGACCTCAATTGTAGGCAAATTACTAGAGTCAATTATAGCTGATATTATTAGAAGCCATCTAGATAACCATAATTTGATTAATGATACCCAGCATGGATTCACGAGGGGCCGTTCCTGCCTATCTAATTTATTAACCTTCTTCAGTAAAGCTTTTGAGGCTGTTGATCACGATAAAGAATTCGATATTGTTTATTTAGACTTTAGTAAGGCTTTTGATAGAGTACCTCACCAGAGACTGTTAAAGAAAGTGGCAGCTCATGGCATTGGGGAAAAGTGCTGTCATGGATCGAGTCATGGCTCACTAATAGGAAGCAGAGAGTGCATAAATGGGGTTAAATCCGAATGGGGACTTGTAACAAGTGGTGTTCCACAGGGATCAGTCTTAGGCCCATTGTTATTTATAATATATATCAATGACCTTGATGAGGGAATTACTAGTGATATGAGCAAATTCGCCGACGACACGAAGATAGGTAGGATAATTGATTCACACATAGATGTCATAGAACTTCAGGAAGATTTAGACAAACTTAATTCGTGGTCAGAAAAGTGGCAGATGCAGTTCAATGTAGATAAATGCAAGGTTCTGAAGCTCGGGAGAAAAATCCCATTAAAATCTATAAAATCAATATATTTATAGAATATTTCATATTATTTTCAAATACATGAAACATTAAAAAGTCAGAAAAATGTGCTAATGTATTTATGATATTTGACGTTTAAAAGATGTTTGAGTTTTCTGGAAAACTATTTTACTAAAATATTAGATTATCACACTTTTAAAAATAATTTACTGAATTTAAATTTTGGAAAATAACTAAAATTTTTGAATTTTATTTAGAATTATTATATTAATTTTATACTAAGAAAATTTCAGAAAATCCTTAAATGAATGTAAAAATCAATAAATACGTTTTAAGCTTTTGTAAAATTATTTATATTTAAAATATTAAAAATCTATAAACAAATTTATGAAATTAATTACCAAAATAGACATTTAAACTATTAAATGTCTAAATACTTTATGCTTTTCGAGTTTAGAAGGTTTGAAGGCTTTTCGACAAAACTCATTTTAAAAATACTTATTCAATTGAAAAATTTCTGATGAAATTTATGGAAATGAAAATTTTATATTTTTAAAATGATTAAAATGTAAGATTTTGAAATCCTTTAAAGTAGTATCTGCAAAAATATAAATAAATTATACATTTTAAATTATTTAAAATAGAATAACAAAATTTAAAATTTCGTAGAAAATGCAATTGTATATATAATATTTCGAATCGAATTGCCTTAAGCAAATATAATTTTATTAAATATAGATATCACATTTTAAAAATTTCATTAAAAATTATAAAAACAAAATTTTATATTTCTTTAGGAATATTTTCGAATAATAAAATTTAAAAAAAATGTCAGAATATACTTTTATTACATACTTTGACGTTCAAAATTTGAGTCTTTCTGGCAAATCATTTTTCTAAATACTTAATTATTACAATTTTAAAAAATTTCATAATTAAATTTGAGAAAATAAATAATATTATTTATTTTAAAGACTTAATAGAATGTCTAATTAAAGCATATTTCAGAAAATTTGAAATGTGTCTTATGCAAAAATATTTTCAAGTTTATACACTTTTAAAATAATTAATTTAATATTTTTAAAAATCCATAAAAATCTTATCATATTTTTAGAATATTTCATTATTTCAAAATACATGTTAAAATCTAAAAATGTGCTAAATGATTTATTGCATATTACGTTTTAAGGTTTGAATTTTATTAATATTCATTTTTCTAAAAAAATCCATTAAAATCTATAAAAATCAATATATTTATAGAATATTTCATATTATTTTCGAAAAATACATGAAACATTAAAAGCTCAGAAAATGTGCTAAATGGTATTTTATTGCATATTTCGACGTTTTAGAGCGGTTTGAGTGCTTTTCTGGCAAAACTCATTTTTAGCTAAAATACTTAGATTATCACACTTTTAAAAAGAATTTCTACTGCAATTGAAATTTTGGGAAAAGTAAGCAAAATTTTATGATTTTCTTTTAGGAAGCTTACTATAGGTGTATTTTATCTAAAAAATAGTTTTCAGAAAATCCTTGAAAATGCCTTAAATCGTCAAAAATCATATAAATTAAGTTTTATAGCATTTTTAATATTTATTAATTATTTACATATTTTTAAAAATCCCATATAAAATCTATAAAAATCAATATATTTAGAATATTTCATATATTTCAAAATACATGAAACATTAAAAGCTCAAAAAATGTGCTAAAATGATTTTATTGCATATTTCGACGTTTTAGAGCGGTTTGAGTGCTTTTCTGCAAAACTCATTTTTAGCTAAAATACTTAGATTATCACACTTTAAAAGAATTTCTACTGCAATTGAAATTTTGGGAAAAGTAAGCAAAATTTTATGATTTTCTTTTAGGAAGCTACTATAGGTTATTTTATCTAAAAAATAGTTTTCAGAAAATCCTTGAAAATGCCTTAATCGTCAAAAATGAATAAAATAACGTTTTATAGCATTTTTAATATTTTAATTATTACATATTTTAAAAATCCATAAAATCTATAAAATCAATATTTTATAGAATATTTATATTATTTTCAAAAATCTGAAAAAAAGCTAAAATGTGTAAATGTTTATTGCATATTTCGACGTTTTAGAGCGTTTGAGGCTTTTCTGCAAAACTCATTTTTACTAAAATACTAGATTTCAACTTTTAAAATTTCTATGCAATTGAAATTTGAAAATAAAAATTTATGATTTTATTTTTTTTACTAAAAAAATGTTTTCGAAAATCCTTAAAATCTAAATCGTCAAAAATGCATATAAATAAGTTTTATAGCATTTTTAATATTTTTAATATTACATAT
The DNA here is from genome assembly GCA_009830355.1 of Cherax destructor. NCBI lineage: Eukaryota > Metazoa > Arthropoda > Malacostraca > Decapoda > Parastacidae > Cherax > Cherax destructor. Next base: position 99,861 of record WNWK01006805.1, read on the forward strand.
TTTAAAAAATCTAAAATCTATAAAAATCAATATATTTATAGAATATTTCATATATTTTCAAAAATAATAAACATTAAAAAGTCAGAAAAGTGCTAAAATGGATTTTATTGCATATTTCGACGTTTTAGACAGTTTAGTGCTTTCTGGAAAACTCATTTTTAGTAAAATACTTAGATTATCACCTTTAAAAAATTTCTACTGCAATTGAAATTTTGGGAAAAGTAAAAAATTTTATGATTTTCTTTAGGAAGCTTACTAATAGGTGTATTTTATCTAAAAAAATAGTTTTCAGAAAATCTTGAAATCCTTAAATCGTCAAAAATATATAAATTAAGTTTTAATTTTTAATATTTATATTATTTACATATTTTAAAAATCCATTAAAATCTATAAAAATCAATATATTTATAGAATTTCATATTATTTCAAAAATACATGAAACATTAAAAGCTAGAAAATGTTGCTAAAATGGTATTTTATTGCATATTTCGACGTTTTAGAGCGGTTTGAGTGCTTTTCTGGCAAAACTCATTTTTAGCTAAAATACTTAGATTATCACACTTTTAAAAGAATTCTACTGCAATTGAAATTTTGGGAAAAGTAAGCAAAATTTTATGATTTTCTTTGGAAGCTTACTAATAGGTGTATTTTATCATAAAAAATAGTTTTTCAGAAAATCCTTGAAATGCCTTAAATCGTCAAAATGATATAAATTAAGTTTATAGCATTTTAAATTTATTAATTATTTACATATTTTAAAAATCCCATTAAAAATCTATAAAAATCAATATATTTATAGAATATTTCATATTATTTTCGAAAAATACATGAAATTAAAAGCTCAGAAAATGTGCTAAAATGGTATTTTATTGCATATTTCGACGTTTTAGAGCAGTTTGAGTGCTTTTCTGGCAAAACTCATTTTTAGCTAAAATACTTAGATTATCACACTTTTAAAAGAATTTACTGCAATTGAAATTTTGGGAAAAGTAAGCAAAATTTTATTTTTCTTTTAGGAAGCTAACTATAGGTTATTTTATCTAAAAAAATAGTTTTTCAGAAAATCCTTGAAAATCTTAAATCGTCAAAAAATGATATAAATTCAAGTTTTATAGCATTTTTAATATTTATTAATTTTCAATTTTTAAAAATCCATTAAAAATCTATAAAAATCAATATATTTATAGAATATTTCATATTATTTTCGAAAATACATGAAACATTAAAAGCTCAGAAAAATGTGCTAAAATGGTATTTTATTGCATATTTCGACGTTTTAGAGCGGTTTGAGTGCTTTCTGGCAAAACTCATTTTTATCTAAAATACTTAGATTATCACACTTTTAAAAGAATTTTACTGCAATTGAAATTTATGGGAAAAGTAAGCAAATTTTATGATTTTCTTTT
>WNWK01006806.1:0-101257 GCA_009830355.1 Cherax destructor
GAGAAGAGTCTTGAATTGATTTTCCGACAAGGTTAACCTAATATTTACTGGTAATGAATTTCCCAGATTCTGGGGCCCTTTATGTGCATAGAATTTTTACATTGGTTAGTATGGACTCTGGGTATGTCAAATAGTGATCTGTGTCTTGTGTCATGGTCGTGGGACCTATTAAAGTTGTTGAGGAGAATTTTGAGTGGAGGGTTGATATGCATGTAGTTTATGTATGTAGAAGGCACATGAATAGGTATGAATATTTTTTACGGTGAGTAGTTTTGAATATAGGTGGAGTATGCTGTCTAGAGTGGGAATTTGTTATCCTGACTGCAGCCTTTTGCTGGGTTATGAGTGGTCTAAGGTGATTTAATGTTGTTGAGCCCCATGCACAGATTCCATAGGTGAGATAAGGGTAGATAAAGAGAATGATATAGTGCAATGAGAGCTGGTTGTGGCACATAATAGCATATCTTAGATAATATACCTACTGTCTTTGAGATTTTCTTGGAAATTTGTTGTATGTGTGTTTGGAATTTAAGACTACTGTCAAGGTGGATTCCTAGAATTTTCCCTCTGTGAGTCTTGTGATGGGTGAATCATTGAGCGTTATGTTAAGTGGAACATTTGTAGCTTTGTTTCCAAACTGAATGAAGTAGGTCTTGTCAGTATTGAGAAAACTTATTTGTCTTCATCCATGTTGATATTTTCTGTAATTCGGCATTAACAGTGTTGGCTAGTCTATTTCAGACCCCAAAATACACTTGGAACAGCACTTACGAAATACACTTACATAAATGTTCGAGTTTGGAGATGCCGAAAACCAAGGGACCACTGTACTGTTATATTCTTGGTGGTGCTGAGAACAGTTTTTGCCTGACTTGCTGTGTAATAAAGACAATTATTTTTGTAAGACCATTGATTGTCACTGTGGGTTTAATATGAGATAAATATCTGGCTCGATCTCTGCATTCGTGAGTCAAAAGTAGGAAGAATGTTGATATGTAGATGGACAAAGGTTAAGAGAAATTAAAGAATAATAATAATAATACTTTATTTCAGCATGATACAATGTTTGTACAATTGAATGACATTTGGGTGTACATACAGGCAGAAAGCCCCTAATTATGCAGGGCATTTTGAGGATAAAAAAAAATGTAGTATTTCATTTAATTACTAAAAAAAATAATAATAATAATAAAATTCTGCCTCTTTAAGGGGGGCTCCTTGAGGCTATTGGTCTGAGGAATTGGACCTCTTGGTCTTCTTCCTCAGACTGAACCTAATTACCCCCCAATCCCCCCTCCCCTTTCCCATCCTCCCTTTTCCCTTTCCTCCTCCTCCTCCTCATCCCTCCCTTATTTCCTTCCCATTTTTACCCTGGGAGCTTCTCTCCACAAGCATTCTAGTTCCTAGGTAGGGGGAAGGGTACCGTGGTCCAATCCCATTCCGTTGAGGTTCTTGGCGGTGGTGTAGTTTGCCGTGGAATCTGGATCGCCTGGGGATATCCCGATCCCTCTCCGGTCTCCCGGGGGGTGGCCTTGGGTATCTTTCGGGCGACGGGTGTATCTCTGGAGGCCACCTTTCAGATTCCGGGGGTGGTGGCCGAAGGCGGTATGCTTTGTGGCGGATATCCGGCCGCCCTCTCTTTTGTCCGATGAGGTGGCTCGGTGGATGTGAGGTTGCTATCCCGGATTGCTGGTTTACTGGCATGAAGGGTAGGGTATGGCACGGGTTCTATGCAGCATCTGCACTACTTGCGGTGTTGAGGTCCTCTTGGGCACGGAGGGGGATTTACGCCCCTTTCATTCCTCCTAGGAGCTATTCCTCCACGTTCCCCCCCCCCTTTTTTTATTTTTTTTTTATTTTTATTTTATTTTCTTCTTTCTTTTTTTTTCTTAAAAACAAAAAGAAAGATGTAACCTAACCATGGATGCCCTAATCTGTGAACCTACCCCCGGTCCCCTTGATACCGCACCCAGTTCTGACCCTACCTCGTTAATGGACAACTCTTCGGACAACCCTAATACCCCTGTACCTCTTGCTGGTGCCAGTTTGTCACCTGCTTCAGGTACCGGGGATCCAACTGGACCTTTCGATATGTCTGACCTTAGCTATTCTCTGACCTTGATTCCGGCTTCTCCCTTAACGGTGCAGCAATTTTCAAATTGCCCGCCTGTCACACGTCGGACCGCCTCTGGTCCCTCATCCAAACGACCAAGACCCTTACATGACGACTCGACACTTCCTGCTCATTCATCTCAGAAACGACTAGCTCGTCACCCACTCCCCTTAAATGCTCTGTTTCACACTACTCAATGGACAAAGTTTTTTACTCTTCTACCGACTTCTCCTAATACCTATCTTTCAGACCATAGTATTGGTAAGGCTCTGCTACGCCATGTTGGTCAAAACATCTCATTTCACGCTCTCAAGAGCGGCACTCGCATCATCATGGTCCAGAATGCTGGCCAAGCTCGCGATCTTTCTCTTCTTACAACTATTGATACTACTGTTACTATTGACAAGCACCATTCCCTCAATTCTTGTTTTGGTTCTGTCATTTTGCCCCACACCATTGTCCAACGGAATTTCCAGACATGTGGTGATGACATTTTCGAGCAGCTTTACCTCCAGGAACTCCCTATCCTTAAAGTTGACACTTTTGTCCTCCCAGCCAATAAGCGAAGACGTTATCCTTGCAATATAGCTCGTTTAACGTTTGACTGCCGAGAACTGCCACCTTCGGTCTACATTGCAGGTCAACGTTTACAAGTTTGAAAAGTGACCCCTACACCGCAGCACTGTAGAAACTGCTGGCGTTTTGGTCATCCAGCAAAATATTGCAGGTCCATGGCCGAATGCCCAGTCTGTGGTGCTGACGACCATGCCAGTTCTTCTTGTACTCTACCTCCCTCTTACCTTAACTGTCATGAGGCACATCCTTCATATTCTCGCCGTTGTCAGGTTTACCTGAATTAGCGGGAAATCCGTTGTCTCAAAGAGGCGGAAGGCTTCTCATACGCTATGGCTGTCTCTCATCTTCGCCTTCAAGGGAAACTTCCCCGTATTTCCTATTCTCGCATTGCTAAACGTCGCCTCGCTTCTGGGGTCCCAACTTCCACGGCTTCCTCTGTGGTCGCCTCATCCTCAGTCACCCCTGTCTCGAATCCTTTTGATGTTCTTGGCTCCGAGGTCCCTACCTCGGCTTCCCATACTATCCACACTCCTTCCTCTATTCACTCGCATAGTTCTGAGTCTACACGTCCTCGTCCTACACCTAAACCTCAGCGCCCCCCCTCTTATAAGCCCGGCAAAAAATCCGTATTGCCAGGTTCTTCGCCTCCGACTAGTTCTGTAACGTGTGTGGAGGTTCATCCTCCTCCTCATACACTACCTTCATCCCCTGTCCCCTCCCAAGTCCCTACGACAGTTTCCTCTTCTACCTCCTCGTCCTCTACTTTAGTACAGTCTATAGACTCCCCGATAGTTTCTTCCATTTCTAATGTAGTCTCCCATTCTGCATCTTTGACTTCAGAAACACTGGAAGCTATTGCAGAATATATTTCAGATTATTATTATTATAATCAAATAGAAGCGTTAAACCACAGGGAATATTTCAGAGACTGGGTCGATGATGGACACTACTCCATCTGAGGTTCCTCATCTCTCTTCTTCGTCTCAACCCCCCTTTCCTTCACAACGTCCTCCTCCCTCTCTGATTACAGGTCTTCCGCTGCCTCCACACGTGGACTTTTCTAACCCTAGTCCATAGCTTCCTCTCACTTCCACTTCTATCTTTTTCTCCATAAATCATGGCTTATTTGCAGTGGAATATCCGAGGCCTCAGGGGTAACAGGGGTGAGCTTCATAGCCGGCTGAACCTTCTTAAAACCCTCGCACATCTTTCATGGGGAGCTGATCGTAGAACTCTCCTTCGTCTACATTCGGCCCTAATTCTATCGAAACTCGATTATGGTGACCAGATATATTCGGCAGCCTCTCCTGCCACTCTTTCCAGCCTTAATCCCATCCATCACCAGGGATTACGCTATGCCTTGGTGCTTTCGTTCTTCCCGGTTGAGAGCCTCTATGTAGAAGCGAACATTCCATCCTTGTCCGATCGTCGCGATGCACATTGCATTCGCTATTATGTTCGCTCTCATGACCTCCGCAATCCTTCCATGTATAGGATTGTCACAGATGTTAGTAGACGCTCGTTATTTGTTCGTCGCCCCTGTTTACTTCGTCCCTTTTCTCTTCGTCTGCATTCACTCTTGTCTTCCCTTCAGCTTCCGCCTTTATATGTTCATGTGGCTTCACCCTTTCCTCTACACCCTTGGGAAGTTCCAACTGTCCGTGTCTGTTCTATTCCTCTACCTTGCGCGAAAGCCCAACTGCCTACGGCGGCTTCTCGCTCTTTCTTTCTAGACCATTTCCGTTCTCATTCCCATGCCATCGCAGTATACACTGATGGTTCAAAGTCATCTGACGGCGTCGGATTCGCAGCAGTGTTTCCGGACAGCGTTGTACGAGGGCATCTATTACCCTCGGCTAGCATATTTATGGCTGAATTGTATGCCATTCTTGTGGCACTTATCCGTATTGCATCTATGCCTGTATCAGCATTTGTGGTCGTTTCAGACTCCTTAGTGCTTTACAGGCTATCCGTAAATTGATACACCTCACCCCTAGTTCTTCGTATCCACCTTTGGTTACGCCGTATCTTTAGCAAGCATAAAGATATTGTCTTTTGTTGGGTCCCTGGTCATGTTGACGTACAGGGCAATGAACAGGCAGACACTGCTGCGCGGTCAGCAGTACATGACCTTCCAGTTTCATATAGAGGTGTTCCTTTCACGGACTATTTTGCGGTCATTGCTACCCACCTTCGCACCCGTTGGCAACAACGCTGGTCTGACCTGCTGAATAACAAACTTCATTCTATTAAACCGGTTATAGGTTTCTGGCCTTCTTCTTGTCACCAATGTCGAGGTTGGGAGACTACACTTTCCCGTCTTCGCATCGGCCACACTCGTCTTACTCACGGGTATCTCATGGAGAGGCTCCCTGCCCCTCTCTGTGAGCATTGTCAGGTTCCAGTGTCTGTTCGACATTTCCTGTTGGACTGCCCACTCTATCAACGAGCACGCAGAATTTACCTCCAACGACGTCTTCGCTCTGCGGCCCTTTCTTTACCTTCCCTTCTTGCAGATGGACCCTCCTTTAATCCTGACTCTCTCATTGACTTTTTGACAGAAACTGACTTACTACACAAACTCTGAAGATTATACCTCTAGCACCTCCCTCAGTCCCTTCTACCTCGATCTCTTGCTACCCTCCACCCCTGCACTATCCACCGTCATCTTGCACTCCATACCCTACTAATCGTCCATCTCCCTCTTACAACCCACTCTCCCTGCATCCTACAATAACCTGCAGCGCTGTATAACCCCTGTGGTTTAGCGCTTCTATTTGATTATAATAATAATAATCTAACTTCGACTTCTATCTTTCTCTCTATAAATCATGGCTTATTTGCAGTGGAATATCTGAGGCCTCAGAGGTAACCGGGGTGAGCTTCAGGTGTTGCTCTCCCAGTTTTTCCCTGTTGGTGTCTTGTTTGCAAGAACCCAAATTGCAATCCTCTGTTATCCGGCCCTTTTCAGGCTATGATTTGTTATATTCATCGGATCCTTTTTCCGATGGAAACTTTAACGAAAGTGCTCTTCTTATACGCACTGGTGTTCCATACCGTCAGCTTTATGTTCATTCTTCTCTACATTACACCGCACCCCGTATCCACTTGAATAAGTGGTATACACTCTGTTCTTTATATCTCTCCCCTTCGCGAGCATTGTCTATCCCAGATGTTGATTTTCTGGTTTCTTCCTTGCCGCCACCCCTTCTATTACTTGACGATTTTAACGCACACCATTTTCTTTGGGGAGGGTCGCACTGTGACTCCCGCGGCATTCAGTTGGAGGCATTTCTCGCTTCTCTCCCCATTCATGTTTTAAATACGGGTACTCCTACCCATTTTGATCCCCGAACTCATTCTTTCTCCTGCATCGATCTTTCCATCTGCTCTTAATCAACTGTCCTTGACTTCACCTGGTCTGTCCTCCCGTACTTACATGATATCAATCATTTTCCAATCATCCTTAGGTCCCCTTCGTATTCTCCACCTACTCGTAGCCCACGCTGGCAATTTGACCGGGCGAAATGGGACCTTTACGCACATCTTACTGCCTTTCATGTTGTTCCTTCCTCATCCTCCATTGATGAGGTTTTACATCTCTTTTCGTCCTCTGTCTTCACGGCAGCTTCACATTCTATCCCCCAAACCTTGGGCAAGCATTCTCAGAAGTGCGTGCCTCAGTGGTCTCCTGCTTGTGCTCGGGCAGTACGTTTGAAACGCACTGCGTGGGGCAGGTATCGGTATAACAGAACCACAGACAGACTCCTTGATTTTAAGCAGAAGAGAGCAATTGCTCGCCATGTTATACGTGATGCTAAACGCACTGGCTGGCGAGATTACGTTTCTACGGTCACTTCGGCTTCCTCAATGAGTGCAGCCTGGAAGAAAGTGCGGAAATTGAGTGGTAAATTCTCCACCGACCCGGCTCCTGTTCTTCAGGTTGCAGGTGTCGATATAGCACACCCTTTTGCCGTTGCCACTGAAATTGATAATCATCTGGTCCGCATTTCTCATGGGCTCCATCTATGCCCCTCGTTCCTTTCTTCTAAGTCTGCCAGCGAGTTAAAGCCCTTAGATTTTTCTTCTCTCAGAGAAGAATCTTATAATGTGCCTTTTACCCTTCAAGAACTGGAGGCAACACTCTCTGCTTGCCGATCATCGGCAGCTGGGCCAGACGGCATACATATTCTTATGCTACAGCATTTACATCAGTCTGCTCTTACTGTTGTCTTATGACTCTTTAATCTTATATGGTCGCAAGGAGTTATTCCCCAACTGTGGAAGTCTGGTATTGTTCTCCCTTTTCGCAAACTGGGTACTACGGGACATGATACCTCCCACTACCGTCCCATCGCTCTTACCAGTGCAGTTTGCAAGGTGATGGAACGTCTAGTTAATAGACGTTTGATGTGGTATTTAGAGACTCACAGTAGTCTCTCCACTAGTCAATATGGCTTTTGTAAGGGCCGTTCTGCCATTGACCCCTTACTGCGCTTGGATACGTATATTCGTAATGCCTTTGCCAATAATCACTCGGTTATCGCCATCTTTTTCGATCTTGAGAAGGCTTATGACACAACTTGGAAGTATAATATCTTGACCCAGGCCCACTCCTTAGGCCTCCGAGGCAATCTACCATTTTTCCTTAAGGCTTTCTTAACTGAAAGACATTTCCGTGTCCGGGTTAGTAATGAGCTTTCCCCGGACTTTGTCCAAGCTGAAGGTGTCCCCCAGGGTTGTGTTCTGAGCACAACACTATTTCTCCTTGCTATAAATAATCTGGCATCAGTTCTCCCATCCAACATTTGGTCATCGCTTTATGTGGATGACTTTGCTATAGCTTGTGCTGGTGCTGACTGTCACCTCATTGCAGTTTCCCTCCAGCATGCCGTCAACTGAGTTTCCGATTGGGCCACCTCTCACAGCTTTAAATTTTCTAGTAACAAAACTCATCAAATTACGTTTACTAGACGTTCAGCGGTCTCTGATCATCCGTTGTACCTATACGGCTCACGTATCCCAGAACGTGATACAGTCAGGTTTCTCGGCCTCCTGTTTGACCGTCGATTGTCCTGGAAACCTCACATTACCTCTCTGAAGGCAACTTGTCATAGCCGGCTAAACCTCCTTAAAACCCTAGCACATCTTTCATGGGGGCTGATCGTAGAACTCTCCTATGCCTGCATTCAGCCCTAATTTTATCGAAAATCGATTATGGTGACCAGATATATTCAGCGGCCTCCCCTGCTACTCTTTCAAGCCTTAATCCCATCCATCACCAGGGATTGCGTTTATGCCTTGGTGCTTTTCGTTCTTCCCCGGTTGAGAGCCTCTATGTAGAAGCGAACATTCCATCCTTGTCCGGTCGTCGTGATGCACATTGCCTTCGCTATTTTGTTCGCTCTCATGACCTCCACAATCCTTCCATTTATAGGATTGTCACAGATGTTAGTAGACGCTCTTTATTTGTTCGTCGCCCCTATTTACTTCGTCCCTTCATCTACATTCAATCTTGTCTTCCCTTCAGCTACCACCTTTCTATGTTCATGTGGCATCTCCCTTTCCCCTACCCCCTTGGGAAGTTCCTGCTGTCTGTGTCTGTTCTTTTCCTCTGCCTTGCGCGAAAGCCCAACTACCTACGGCGGCTTCTCGCTCTTTTTTTCTAGACCACTTCCGTTCTCATTCCCATGCCATCGCAGTGTACACCGATGGTTCAAAGTCATCTGACGGCGTCGGATTCGCAGCAGTGTTTCTGGACAACGTCATGCGAGGGCATCTGTTACCCTCGGCTAGCATATTTATGGCTGAATTGTATGCCATTCTTGTGGCTCTTATCCGTATTGCATCTATGCTTGTCACCATTTGTGGTCGTTTCAGACTCAGTGCTTTACAGGCTATCCGAAAATTTGATGCACCTCACCCCCTAGTTCTTCGTATCCAACTGTGGTTGCGCCGTATCTCTAGCAAACACAAGGATATTTTTTTTTGTTGGGTCCCTGGTCATGTTGACATACAGGGCAATGAACAGGCAGACACTGCTGCACGGTCAGCAGTACATGACCTTCCAGTTTCATATAGAGGTGTTCCAATCACAGACTATTTTGCGGTCATTGCTACCCACCTTCGCATCCGTTGGCAACAACGCTGGTCTGACCTGCTAAATAACAAACTTCTTTCTATTAAACCGAGTATAGGTTTCTGGCCTTCTTCTTGTCACCAATGTCGAGGTTGGGAGACTACACTCTCCCGTCTTCGCATCGGCCACACTCGTCTTACTCACGGGTATCTCATGGAGAGGCTCCCTGTCACTATCTGTGAGCATTGTCTGGTTCCTTCTTGCCGATGGGCCCTCCTTTAATCCTGACTCTCATTGACTTTTTGACAGCAACTGACTTACTACACAAACTCTGAAAATTATGCCTCTAGCACTCCCCTCAGTCCCTTCTACCTCAATCTCTTGCTATACTGTATCCCTGCACTATCCACTATCCTGCTGCACTCCATACCCTACTAATCATCCCTCTCCCTCTTACAATCCATTCTCCTTGCATCCTGCTGCTCTGTATGACCCCTGTGGTTTAGCGCTTCTTTTTGATTGTAATAATAATCACCATAACCTGATGGCCTTCCTCAAAAAAAAAAATCAATCTTTTTAACCAAAATTATTGGTCTATTAGTTCTGGAATTGGACTGTCCCTGACTTCAAATTTGGCCACCAACTGCTTTATAGTTAGGTTAGGTAAGGTTCATCAGGAAACAGGACAAGGGAGAATGTTTGACATTAAAAAATAAAAAATTAATGATATTTTCGTTGTTTCATAAACACACTGTTGGCTTTCGAGAAAAACAACATTTCAACGTGTTGTTGAAGCCTGTAACGTTTCATGCTGTTGGTGGTCTACTTCGAACCCCGTAGGGGTCATACAGCACAGCAAGCAAAGGAATTAGGTTTAATCAATTCCCATTCAGGAACCCCTCTCAGGAGTGCTAACCCCTAGTACCTGGGAAACAGGTTTTGTCCACTTGATCACCAGCATTGAGGAACCGTCCCCTCTTAATTTAGTATTTAACCCTTTCAGGGTCAGTCCCGTACATGTTCAGGATTGGGTCTCGACCCTGCGTTAATATCGGTACTTTATGAACTGCAAAATACTAACACAAACTTTTTTTTTTTTTCAACAAGTCGGCCGTCTCCCACCGAGGCAGGGTGACCCAAAAAGAAAGAAAATCCCCAAAAAGAAAATACTTTCATCATCATTCAACACTTTCACCACACTCATACATAATCACTGTCTTTGCAGAGGAGCTCAGATACGACAGCTGAGAATAGTCCCTCCCAGCTGTCACTATCTCAGACCCCTCCTTTAAAGTGCAGGCATTGTACTTCCCATTTCCAGGACTCAAGTCCAACTAAATCAATAACCGGTTTCCCTGAATCCCTTCACAAAATGTTACCCTGCTCACACTCCAACAGATCGTCATGTCCCAAAAACCATTTGTCTCCATTCACTCCTATCTAACACACTCACACATGCTTGCTGGAAGTCCAAGCCCTCGCCCACAAAACCTCCTTTACCCTTCCCTCCAACCTTTTCTAGGACGACCCCTACCCCGCCTTCCTTCCCCTACAGATTTATACGCTCTCCAAGTCATTCTACTTTGATCCATTCTCTCTAAATGACCAAACCACCTCAACAACCCCTCTTCAGCCCTCTGACAAATACTTTTAGTAACTCCACACCTCCTAATTTCCACATTCCGAATTTTCTGCATAATATTTACACCACACATTGCCCTTAGACAGGACATCTCCACTGCCTCCAGCCTCCTCCTCGCTGCAGCATTTGCAACCCATGCTTCACACCCATATAAGAGTGTTGGTACGACTATACTTTCGTACATTCCCTTCTTTGCCTCCATGGATAACGTTTTTTGTCCCCACAGATACCTCAATGCACCACTCACCTTTTTTCCTTCATCAATTCTATGGTTAACCTCATCCTTCATAAACCCATCCGCTGACACGTCAACTCCCAAATATCTGAAAACATTTACTTCTTCCATAATCCCTCTCTCCAATGTGATATCCAATTTTTCTTTATTTAAATCGTTTGATACCCTCATCACCTTACTCTTATCTATATTCACTTTTAACTTTCTACCTTTACACACACTCCCAAACTCGTCCACTAACCTTTGCAACTTTTCTTTAGAATCTCCCATAAGCACAGTATTATCAGCAAAAAGTAACTGTGTCAACTCCCATTTTGCATTTAATTCAACATAATTTAATCCCACCCCTTTCCCCAACACCCTAGCATTTACTTCTTTTACAACCCCATCTATAAATATATTAAACAACCATGGTGACATTACACATCCCTGTCTAAGACCTACTTTTACCGGAAGTAATCTCTCTCTCCTACACACCCTAACCTGAGCCTCACTATCCTCATAAAAACTCTTTACAGCCTTCAGTAACTTACTACCTATTCCATACACTTGCAACATTTGCCACATTGCTCCCCTATCCACTCTATCATATGCCTTTTCCAAATCCATAAATGCAATAAAAACTTCTCTACCTTTATCTAAATACTGTTCACATATATGCTTCACTGTAAACACTTGATCTACACATCCCCTACCCGCTCTAAAGCCTCCTTGCTCATCTGCAATCCTACTCTCTGTCTTACCTCTAATTCTTTCAATAATAACCCTGCCATACACTTTACCTGGTATACTCAGTAAACTTATTCCCCTATAATTCTTACACTTTTAATCCCCCTTCCCTTTATATAAAGGAACTATACATGCTCTCTGCCAATCCCTAGGTACCTTCCCCTCTTTCATACATTTATTAAACAAAAATACCAACCACTCCAGCACTATATCCTCCCCTACTTTTAACATTTCTGTCATGATCCCGTCAGTTCCAGCTGCTTTACCCCCTTTCATTCTATGTAATGCCTCACGCACCTCCCCCACACTCACATCCTGCTCTTCTTCACTCCCAAACGATGTTGTACCTCCCTGGCAGTTATAAGACTGGCAAAATATGAAGACTGAATATGCTCTGTCTATACATCTGGATAGTTTGCTGTAGGCTACCTGTAACTTAATTTTTTTCTCCCTTTTTTCATCGACATTTAAAAGTTCCTCAAAATATTCCCGCCATCTACCCAATACCTCCAGCTCCCCATCTACTAACTCCCCTACTCTGTTTTTAACTGACAAATCCATTTGTTCCCTAGGCTTTCTTACCTTGTTTATCTCACTCCAAAATTTTTTCTTGTTTTCAGCATAATTTCATTGCTACCCACCTTCGCACCCGTTGGCAACAACGCTGGTCTGACCTGCTGAATAACAAACTTCATTCTATTAAACCGATTATAGGTTTCTGGCCTTCTTCTTGTCACCAATGTCGAGGTTGGGAGACTACACTCCCGTCTTCGCATCGGCCACACTCGTCTTACTCACGGGTATCTCATGGAGAGGCTCCCTGCCCCTCTCTGTGAGCATTGTCAGGTTCCAGTGTCTGTTCGACATATTCTGCTGGACTGCCCACTCTATCAACGAGCACGCAGAATTTACCTCCAACGACGTCTTCGCTCTGCGGCCCTTTCTTTACCTTCCCTTCTTGCAGATGGACCCTCCTTTAATCCTGACTCTCTTGTTGACTTTTTGACAGAAACTGACTTACTACACAAACTCTGAAGATTACACCTCTAGCACCTCCCTCAGTCCCTTCTACCTCGATCTCTTGCTACCTTCTATCCCTGCACTATCCACCGTCATGCTGCACTCCATACCCTACTAATCATCCATCTCCCTCTTACAACCCACTCTCCCTGCATCCTACAATAACCTGCAGCGCTGTATAACCCCTGTGGTTTAGCGCTTCTATTTGATTATAATAATAATAATCAGCATAATTTCTTGAGAGCCTCTCCCATTCTTTCATCTGCTCTTTTGCACTCTCTTCACCTTTCTTTTACTCTCCATATACTCTGCTCTTCTATTAACACTTCTGTTTTGTAAAAACCTCTCATAAGCTACCTTTTTCCATTTTATCACACCCTTTACTTCTTCATATACAGTGGTACCCCGGTTTACGATATTTTTTCATTCCAGAATGCTGTTCAAGTGCCATTACCAAACGAATTTATCTCCTTAAGAAAAGTTGTAAAATAGACTAGTCCTTTTAGACCCCCAAAATTACACTTACAAAAGCATTTAAAAAAATAAACTTACATAAAAGGGTGAGTTTGGGGACCATCGTAAACCGGGGTACCACTGTACCTATAAAAGTAAGATTTAGAACTCATTGCTGGTTTAGTGATTCTTTTGATTATAATAATAATAATAGAACTCATTGCTAGCAATATTTCAAGTGATTTTTGAGTAGAGCTACATTTTGCATTAAAATATCTATCAGAACTTAACCAGGAATTTATATTCACAAGCACTAAAAATGTACCCTCAAACATTCTATTTTTTGTTTTTTTAAAGACATCAGCCATTTCCCACAAAGGCAGAGTGGCCCAAAAAAGAAAAACTATCATTAACACCCTTCTTCAGTGCTGCTGGTGAGGGTGTCATATATACCATATGTGCTATACTTGTGTAGTATATGTACTAGTGTAGTAGTATATGTACTAGTGTAGTAGTATATGTACTAGTGTAGTAGTATATGTACTAGTGTAGTAGTATATGTACTAGTGTAGTAGTATATGTACTATTATTTTATTATTATTAACACATCAACCGATTCCCACCAAGGCAGGGTGGCCCGAAAAAGAAACTTTCATCATCATTCACTCCATCACTGTCTTGCCAGAGGGGTGCTTTACACTACAGTTATAAAACTGCAACATTGACACCCCTCCTTCAGAGTGCAGACACTGTACTTCCCATCTCCAGGACTCAAGTCCGGCCTGCCGGTTTCCCTGAATCCCTTCATAAATGTTACTTTGCTCACACTCCAACAGCACATCAAGTAATAAAAACCATTTGTCTCCATTTACTCCTATCAAATATGCTCACACATGCTTGCTGGAAGTCCAAGCCCCTCGCACACAAAATCTCCTTAAACCCCCGCCCTCCAACCTTTCTTAGGCCGACTCCTACCCCGCCTTCCCTCCACACACACTAACCTGAGCCTCACTATCCTCATAAAAACTCTTCACTGCTTTCAGTAACCTACCTCCTAATCCATACATCTGCCACATTGCCTCCCTATCATACGCCTTTTCCAAATCCATAAATGCCACAAAATCCTCTTTACCCATATCCAAATACTGTTCACCTATATGTTTCACTGTAAACACTTGGTCTACACACCCCCTACCTTTCCTAAAGTCCCCTTGTTCATCTGCTATCATGCTTTCTGTCTTACTCTTAATTCTTTCAATAATAACTACCATACACTTTACCAGGTACACTCAACAGACTTATTCCCCTATAATTTTTGCACTCTTTTGTCCCCTTTGCCTTTATACAAAGGAACAATACACGCTCTCTGCCAATCCCTAGGTACCTTACCCTCTTCCATACATTTATTAAATAATAGCACCAACCACCAAAACATCCAAACTATATCCCACCTGCTTTTAACATTCATCTTTATCCCATCAATCCCAGCTGCCTTACCCACTTTCATTCTACCCACTGCCTCGTGAACTTCCTCCACCTGGTCTTCCACACTCCTACAAGATGTTTCTCTTCCTATACACAAATCACCTAAAGTACATGTTATTCCTCCTTGTACATATACCATAGTAGTACATTATCGTAGTAGTACATGTACTCGTGTAGTAGTACATGTACTGAGTAGTACTGACGTATAGTCATGTACTCGTGTAGTAGTACATGTACTCGTGTAGTAGTACATGTACTTGTAGTAGCATGCTGGTAGTAGTACATGTACTGTGTAGTAGTACATGTACTCGTGTAGTATACATGTACTGTGTAGTACATGTACTCGTGTAGTAGTACATGTACTCGGTAGTAGTACATGTACTCGTGTAAGTAGTAGTAGTACATGTACTGAGTAGTACATACGGTAGTAGTACATGTACTCGTGTAGTAGTACATGTACTCGTGTAGTAGTACATGTACTCGTGTAGTAGTACATGTACTCGTGTAGTAGTACATGTACTCGTGTAGTAGTACATGTACTGTGTATAGTACATGACTCGTAGTAGTACATGTACTCGTAGTAGACATGTATCGTGTAGTAGACATGTACTGGTAGTATACATGTACTGGTAGTAGTACATGTACTGGTGTAGTAGTACATGACTCGTAGTAGTACATGTCTGTAGTAGTACATGTACTCGTGTAGTAGTACATGTACTCGTGTAGTAGTACATGTACTCGTGTAGTAGTACATGTACTCGTGTAGTAGTACATGTACTCGTGTAGTAGTACATGTACTCGTGTAGTAGTACATGTACTCGTGTAGTAGTACATGTACTCGTGTAGTAGTACATGTACTCGTGTAGTAGTACATGTACTCGTGTAGTAGTACATGTACTCGTGTAGTAGTACATGTACTCGTGTAGTAGTACATGTACTCGTGTAGTAGTACATGTACTCGTGTAGTAGTACATGTACTAGTGTAGTAGTACATGTACTAGTGTAGTAGTACATGTACTAGTGTAGTAGTATATGTACTAATTGTACTATACTTGTGTAGTACCAGCCATTTATAGTTAGGCCCTTTTTTGAACATGTGACGTCCTGCGTATGTGGGACACTACCCTCGGGCATTGGCTCTCACTCGGACGCTAGGCATAGTACTAAACAAAAGGGCTGGCACCTCTCCACATTAACTCCTTCAATATATTGTTACCACCCATCGAGTGTCACTACGACCAACCATTATATCCAAGAACCACGTACGTACAAGGGGCTCTTGATCTAGGGAATTGGATATGTGCTACAGTTCCCTAAATTAAACCTGAATGCCTTCCACATCCCCCACAGGCATTGTATAATCCTATGGGTTTAGTGCTTCCCCCTGGATTATATTATCCTTCCGAGTGCAGACACTGTACTTACCATTTCCAGGACTCAAAGAAATTAAAAGTCAGACATTAAATGTTAGAAGATTTATTTTGAGTTTTAATCTACAGTGCAATTGCCAATGTCAAGAAATTATAGAGTGGGGCATGTTAAATTTTATACATGAAGCATGCACCACCAGAGAGAGAGAGAGAGATCTAGACAAAATTAAAAATGTAATAAAAAACGTATTCCCACTACAAACTAAAAGATCATGAGCACTATGACCATGACAATACAAATAATGACATTGCTCCCAGGCCAGAAATTTATGATTTCTTGTACTTTGGAATATTATTTGTGATCACATAACCTAACACCAGAGCTGTGTATTTTTGTCTTCGTCACACTGCTGGATTTCAAACTTGCATACAAATAAATGTAAAATAATCACATCCAAATACACAGTTCTGAACAATGCTGTACACACAAAATAAATTACAAACTCTTGCATCACAATTTTTTCCACTAACGAGCAGTAAAAGCTGCTCAGCTTATCTTATGGTAAAAAAAACTTGTGCCAGTCGCACATGCCAGCACTGCGAAGTCAATTCAGGAGAAACGACATGCCGAAAATGTTAAACTAAACACATTCACTTTGTCCATGGCAGTATGTAGCTTACGAGGTTATGTCTTTAGTGAGCCCATTATGCAAGCTTGTGCTTAAGCACGCTCACCACGGATTCGTCGGGCAAGCTGGATATCCTTTGGCATGATTGTGACACGCTTGGCATGAATAGCACACAAGTTTGTGTCTTCAAACAAGCCAACAAGGTAGGCCTCTGAAGCTTCCTGAAAAGTAAAATGAACAACTTAGTTTTGTTATATAAAATAAGGAAAAAAGTTGAATGATGATAGAGCAAGGATGGAGAACAATGTTATATACTATAGAAACTTGTGGGTGTGATCAAGAGGGAAGATTGCACAAGTGGCTGAATGCCCAAGGTGTTTTTGACCTTAAATTGGAATGAGTTGAAAATATTTTAAAAACATAAAATTACAAATTTTTGGGTACTTGAATGGGTAGTTTCTTGTCATCAATGGATAGTACAGAAGGCACTACAGTAAAATACTCAGGATTGTATGAATCCAATTACCATAAAAAAAATTAAGTTTTACGCTATTTCTCGGCTAATAAGGAATTATTATTCATGACTTAGGCCATCCCAATAATTGAAACAGATTTAGTAAAACCCATAAAACAGTCAGAGATGGGGGGGGGGAGCAGGACCAAGCCTTTCACAAAAATATCTCAAATTCTAAAATTTATGCTACTTTGAGGGCTACTCCTTTATAATAATAATAATAATAATGAGGGCTACTCCAAGTCAAGTTTAGTCTGAAACCAATCAAACATCTCCACCAGCAACATGCATTTTATCAATTGATATCAAGAAACAGCCAATAAAACCATGCCTCAAAGTTGCTATTTTAAACCAAACAAAATCAGAGGTTGGCTGTTCCCATCATGCACTCTGTGGGGCAGTATTTTTTTTATACAATGCACACCCACCACAGACCATTCTGTCTAAGACAATTACCCTGAAAACATTAAATTTAAATTGTTATTCTAACCTACAAGAAGGTGGGGGTTTGAACCCATGAGAAGTTAAGTCTTAAATTTTTTTACAGAATAATCTAAGTGGCTAACACACTGGCCTGGAGTTTTAAGACTTGCTTGCCATGGGTTCAAACCACCACCTGTTCAGTAGTATATTATGCAAGATAATTTAAAGCTGATATAAACCAACTTACACCTGTGCTTTGTAGTGTTACACTAATATAGGGATTATGAAAAACTAATAGTACTAGTTTTAAAATGTCACAGAATAAGTTATCAATTTTTTTTTTATTAACACATCAGCCGATTCCCACCAAGGTAGGGTGGCCCGAAAAAGAAAAACTTTCATCATCATTCACTCCATCACTGTCTTGCCAGAGGGGTGCTTTACACTAGTTATAAAACTGCAACATTAACACCCCTCCTTCAGAGTGCAGACACTGTACTTCCCATCTTCAGGACTCAAGTCCGGCCTGCCGGTTTCCCTGAATCCCTTAATAAATGTTACTTTGCTCACACTCCAACAGCACGCCAAGTATTAAAAACCATTTGTCTCCATTCACTCCTATCAAATACGCTCACACATGCTTGCTGGAAGTCAAAGCCCCTCGCACACAAAACCTCCTTTACCCCCTCCCTCCAACCTTTCCTAGGCTGACCTACCCCGCCTTCCCTCCACTACAGATTTATACACTTTCGAAGTCATTCTGTCTCGTTCCATTCTCTCTACATGTCCGAACCACCTCAACAACCCCTCCTCAGCTCCAGCTCTCTGGATAATAGTTTTGGTAATCAAGCACCTCCTAATTTTCAAACTCCGAATTCTCTGCATTATATTCACATCACACATTGACCTCAGACATGACATCTCCACTGCCTCCAGCCTTCTCCTCATTGCAACATTCATCACCCATGTTTCACACCCATATAAGAGTGTTGGTATAACTATACTCTCATGCATTCCCCTCTTTACTTCCATGGACAAAGTTCTTTGTCTCCACAGACTCCGAAGTGCTCCACTTACCCTTTTCCCCTCATCAATTCTATGATTCACCTCATCCTTCATAGACCCATCTGCTGACATGTCCACTCCCAAATATCTGAATACATTCACCTCCTCCATACTCTCTCCCTCCAATCTGATATCCAATCTTTCGTCACCTAATCTTTTTGTTATCCTCATCACCTCATCAAAGCTAATCTAATAGTCTAATGCAACTGAAACAACTGTTAACTACTTTACATGCAAAAATGGATATTTTTCTGCACAATTGTATGAGGAATAGCAAATCCAATTATGAAAAATTCACCTAAACTAGGAATATATATGAATGCATATTGAATTAAACAATAGAAGAGTACATGCAGGTCCTGCTTTACAGATTCACTAATACAACTGTTTTCAATTATACCCATTCTTCATTTATTCAGACTTCCTACAATATATTCACCACCCATTATAAGCTAATGAAAATATTTTAATGTAAGTAATGTTTACTGTATATGCATTTTTAGGCCTAGTTATATTGCTCACTTAATATGATAGGGTAAACATGTTATCAGGCTTTTGTATGCATTTTTGAAAAAGCTATGATTCACTTTACAGTGATTTTTAGCTTTACAGCAGTAGCCCAAAACCTAACCTGCTGCACAAGCAGGACCCTCCTGTACTGCAAAACTATTTTATCTTAAAGATCACAAAAGTTTCTAACCTGCAGGGCACCAATAGCAGCACTTTGGAAACGTAGATCTGTTTTGAAATCCTGCGCAATTTCACGAACAAGACGCTGGAAGGGCAACTTGCGGATCAGCAACTCTGTGGACTTCTGGTAACGACGAATTTCTCGGAGGGCAACAGTTCCAGGGCGGTAACGATGAGGCTTCTTCACACCTCCAGTTGAAGGTGCGGACTTGCGCGCTGCCTTTGTAGCTAGCTGCTTACGTGGTGCCTTACCACCAGTAGATTTACGAGCTGTTTGCTTTGTACGAGCCATGATTCACCTGAAATGAAACTTAAGTAATCAACTTTGTACAAAAAGTACTAGTTATACATTAAAAAAAAAAATTACTAATGCAGCTTTAGATACAGGAAATGATACTAAGGGTGTGCACTAGTATATGCAAATTTGAATGGTATTGCTATCAGTTAATTTTGATGGCATTAAAAAAAATTGTATTATCCCATCACTAAAATGCTACATTCCTAAATTCAAGATGCTGGAAAATAGGTCAAACGTTTATCTCGTGTATCAGAAATCTTTCCTACGACGACAGGCTGAGGACAATTTGCACTCTTGAAATTTGCATAAATGGAAAACAGGAAAAGCAGATATTACATTAATGGTTCATAAAACAGGAGATGAACAAAGCTCATGCAGCACTTGCATATTTATTAGGTATGGGACAATACCCAAATTTTTGCAGATAACAATAACCAATTTTAGGCAGATACTGTCTAAAATTAACCTTTACCACCAATACTTTTGCACACCTTCAGTACCTACTGTGGTTTCAGCAACCAGTAGCTATAACTCCAAAACAACAATCCATCCACCTTGTAGGAGTAATCACCTCAAGCTACTTTTAAGTCCTCCACTGTCTACAGAATTATTCATTACATTGGACTGATAAAAGCAACTGGTTTTCAAAAAGTTTCTGCAAAGATATCCTGGGGTCTTATCCAAATGGAGGGAATATAATAAGGTACTGAAATTGTCTAATCAAGGCAAAACTTAGTACTAATAGGTTCAATCTGGACAAATTTAGATACTATATAATTTAAGACATTACAATGAATACAATTATTATTATTATAATCAAATAGAAGCGCTAAACCACAGGGGTACAATGAATACAAGAGAACTGAATACAGTGGACCCTCGGTTAACGAATACCCCGGAAATCGTGCAATTATGTAAGTATAATTTTGTAAGTTCTTGTGGAAGTGTAGTTTTGGGGGTCTGAAATAGACTAACCTACATGACATTATTTCTTAAGGACGTAAATTCGTTCGGTAATGGCACTTGAGCAGGCTTCTGCAATGAATTTTTTTCGTTAACCGAGGGTCCACTATCTTATTAGTACAAGCTATATTGCTTTTATCAAGTTTAATTGTTTAAGGAATTACAGGTTTGACTGATTGTAGGTAATGAGGATTTAGCATATTAACATCAAGGAACACAATCAATGTTTTAATGGTGGGAGGATTACAGATATTGAGAATAAGATTAATGTCACAAACATGTAAAACAATATACTAAAGAATATGGATATATAGTTTTCATATATTTGGCTGATGTTGGCATATGTTAGAGAGAGAAGGTGTTTTTTAATGGTTCTGACAATGCTGCTGGAGAGATTTCTAGCAGTTCCAGATTTTGGGCCCCTTTATGTACACTGAAATTTTAAGGAAATTTATAGATTCTGTTGCATCAAGAAAGTGCTTCAGTTTGGAATTAATATAGAATTTATTGTTCTGTAAATGTAGGATGCACAGTGTTGCAGGATGCAGTATTGTAGGATGCACAGCATTGTCCATTTCTTAGTATCATTTCTATTAGGGATTAATTTTTATGAATAGAGTAAAACTAAAATGAGGGGAATCTGACAATGAGTTGTGCTGAGGTCAATAATATTGGCTGGTGGCAAATTTGAAAGTACGAAAAACTATGTATACTAGTACATCAGAGACTAGTAACAGGTTAAGTTTCTTCCCCAGAATGTGACCCACAACTGTTGACAAAAAAACCTCCGTTGAGGGAAAAATGGTTGGAATCCATTATTGCCGAGGCTTTTTAAAGCCACCAACCTAATAAATTAATCTAAGCTCAGCACAGTTTTACACAGGCATTCCTGCCTTATGATTTTTTTTACCTTTTCCCATTAAGGTATACAAGTTAATAGATCCTTCTTAAGTGAATGCAACTTGGACATTACTAGCTTAGGCCAGTAGGGGACTTGGACCTACTTAGCATGGGCCAGTAAGCCTGCTGAAGTGCTCCTTTCTTGTGTTCTTATAAGAACATAAGAAAGAAGGAACACTGCAGCAGGCCTACTGGCCCATGCGAGGCAGGTCCAAGTCTCCCACCGGCTAAAGCCAATGCCCCGACCCAGCCAGGTCAGGTTACATTCACTTAAGGAAGGAGCACGGCATCTGACCTAATAGCACAAGCTAGTCAGGACCAACTCGCACCCACCCGCACCCACTCATATATTTATCTAGCCTATTTTTAAATCTACAAAACGTTTTAGCCTCTATAACTGTAATCGGGAGTTTGTTCCACTCATCCACAACTCTAATACCTTATAGCAAGCATAGGGACTTCAGTGAAGCAAGTTTGCATAAAAGGAAAAACTTAGTGAGGGGGGGGGGGCACTTGCACTCCAGAGACAATTAAGAGGGGATATGATTTAAAAGTTTGAAACCAGTATAAAACAGGATAACAAAGCTGACCCCGTGCCTCGGAAATCTTTCCTACAATGATAGCTCGAGGCACTGAACCAGATCCTCTCTCTAGGAAGACCCAGACTTGGGGAGGAAGGGAAGCTATGATCGAGGTGTATAAATGGAAACAGGAATCAAAGTGATATTTAATAAAATGTTAAAAATATCTAACTACAACAGAACTTGCAACAATATGCTAAAGTTGGCAAAATTTAATTTAGAAAGGATATAGGAAAGTACTGGTTCTGGGGCTCGGGAGTGTCCGTGACCCAAGCACTTTTTAAGTTAAGTAGCGTGGAACTTGGCCATACGGATTGCGAGGGGGACTTGGGGGTTGTGGTGGGCAGCAGCCTTGAACCAAGACAGCAGTGCCTGGGTGTGCATAGTGAGGCTGGCAGATTGCTGGGATTTGTATCGGGAAGTGTGAGCAACGGAAGTCCAGAGGTTGTATTGCAGCTTTGTGCATCATTGGTGGGGCCTCACCTGGATTGCACAGCTCGGTTCTGGTCTCCATGTTGCAGAATGGATGTTGGTTCGTTAGAGAGCATTCAGCGTAGAATGACTGAGGTGGTACATGGCATTGGAAATCTTCCATATGAGGGATTGAGGACCCTTAAATTGCATTCACTTGTGGGACGGAGAATGGGGGGAGACGTGATCGAGGTGTACAAGTGGAAAGTGGGTGTTAGCAGGGGGGATGTGGATGGGGTCTTGGGGATGTATCTCCAAGAGAGAGCCCGCAATGGTGGATTCAGGTTGGATGGGTTTGGATTTGGAAAGGATATGGGAGGGTGTTGGTTTGGAGGTGGGGTGGTTGATGAGTGGAAGTCTGCCTGGTGGGGTTGTTGAAGCTGGGACCTTGGGTGGTTTCAGGTTTGGGTTGGATGGGTTCGTGAGTGGGAGGGGTTTGATTTGGGTGGGACTTGCACACGAGTGAGTAAATTATCAAAGCTTGTTTCTTGGGTGGTATTGAGAGTTGGGTTGAGCAAATGTTCTGTTGGGGTGGATTGTGGGGGACCTGCCTAGTGTGGGCCAGTGGGCCTGCTGCAGTGTTCCTCCTTATGTTCTTATGAATGAGGGGTGGTTGGATTTGAGTGGGTAAATTGAATTTTCAGAGCTTATTGCTTGGGTAACATGGTAAATTGGGTTGGGCAGGACCTGCCTAGTATGGGCCAACAGGCCTGCTGCAGTGTTCCTCCTTTCTTATGTTAAAAGTACCAGAATGGGTGAGTTGGATTTGCATAGCATAGGCCAGCAGCAGTGCTCTTTTATTAATTTCTTATATATGGGACAAATAAAAACAACTTTCAGTAAGGTTTAAAGCTGGACGAATTAAGATTTGGAAAGGATACTAGAAAATACTGGTTTAACAAGAGTTGTAAACGAGTTGGACCAACTGTAGTAACATTGTAGTGAAAACTAATCTTTAAAAAATCTTGGACAGGTTCATGAGTGGGCGAATTGGACCTGCCTATCATGGGCTGGTCTACCTACATCAAGTGTTCCTTCAAAGAAAAAAAAAGTTTCCACCGATTTATAGTAATTTCAAAACCTTGAGAAAACTGAACATATTGATTGCCTTACAACACGAGGTGCTGACAGGTGCGAGAAATCTTTGATCCTGTTCTCCCTGGCAAGACACTATGGGGTTCTGGCGGGAGATTTGCCGCCAGAATATTTTTTAAAATAACGAGGAAGGCGCGGCGGCCATCTTGGTTCACTGGTAAACAAAGATGGTGGAAGTGACGCCAATATTCTAACTTTCACAAGTTAAAAACCTTCCACAGAAGAATATCGTAGCTTCCACACACGCACTAACACCGCTTCAATTACAAACAATACTAGATGCTTCACCAATACTTAAGTAACACGGCGTACCTTAAAGATGCGGACGATCGTACTATTCCTTCTACCTCGACACAGTAAATGACGACTAAAAGTAAGAACGGTCTAAGTCCCGTTATTTATACCCCCTGTGACGTCATCATCCCGCGCTGCTTATTCATTGGTTGACGTCAGGTGCGGGCCGCCTTCTCATTGGCTATAATAACGATCTCTGTGATTGGCTAGAAAAGGAGCTTTTGTCGTACTTGATTGGATGAATTCCTGGTGCTGTGATTGGTTGCCGGCCTCAGTTCTTGATCTGTGTTTGTAGAGAGAAGATCTCTAGCTGGGAGCACAACATACAGTCTATGTTTCCTTCTTAACTCTGTGTTATGATGGATCAACTTACTAGTAGTGATGCTAACTAGTTTGGAGGACCAACAATTTGATAAATTATACACTTGGGTATCTTTACTGTGGAAACGTTTCGCCACACAGTGGCTTCATCAGTCCAATACATAGAAGAATGGTTGAAGATCAGGAGTTTGAGGTAATCAGTCCCTCAGTCTGGAATAGATGTAATCGACTCCAGACTGAGGGATTGATTACCTCAAACTCCTTCTGATCTTCAACCATTCTTCTTTGTATTGGACTGATGAAGTCACTGTGTGGCGAAACGTTTCCACAGTAAAAACCCAAGTGGTGCACAAGTATCTAATTTACTTACTATTAGTGATGAAAGTGGTGGTACTGAGGGTCACCCAACCTGGCACCTTCCCTACCATCACATAACTAATGAACACAACAGAGACAAAACAGTTAAAATAAAGCAGAAATAGAGCTAACTAAAGATAAAAGTCGGCCATAACTGTGTGCTGGCTGGTCACGTCTAGCAAGAACACCTAACATACACTAGTGCACTGTAATCTCACTCCTACACCATTACACTTCATTATATTTCCACCTCTGGATGAAGTCATCATATAATAGTATATAAAAAAAATAAGACTACACAAGATAAACCTTCTTCCCTTTCCTTGGTAAGTGAGACACCAGTGATGAGATTCATGTTTGGCCATCTCTTTGTTGTGTACTGTATCTCCTGCAGGATATATTCAGGGGTCAATGCCCCGCGGCCCGGTCCTCCTGCTGGATCAACGCCTGATCAACCAGGCTGTTGGTAAGAAATGGCATAAAATACCAACACTATTGGTAAAGATTAATGCAATATGATGCGATGCTTTATTGACAATGTTTGACCCACATAGTGGACCTTTATCAAGTCACAGATTTGTTTGTGGCTTGATAAAGTCCACTGTGTGGGCAAAACGTCATCAATAAAGTTGCGCATTATACTGCATATGCGTCTTGATCCAACCAGGCTGTTACTGCTGGCCGCACAAACCAAGGTACGAACCACAACCCCGCTTATCAACCTTGTTCAGTCTTATCTGATAACAGTAGAGTTTTGCAGTAGGCCTACTGGCCCATGCCAGGTAGATCTTGGAAAAATAAACACAAGCAGTATAATGTGATCCTTTATTGACAACGTTTCGCCCACACAGTGGGCTTTATCAAATCACAAACAAATGGATGGACCTGCCTTCTTACTTCCACTAATAGATCCCGTCCAATACAAGTCTTCGAGATCTTCCACCTCAACTTCAACAATATTTAAGATTCCGTTCTCATGCTTCAGCGTCATATCGTTCCAGACCATTGAACATAAGAAAGGAGGAACACTGCAGTAGGCCTGTTGGCCCATACTGGGCACGTCTTTCATAAGAACATAAGAACATAAGAAAGGAGGAACACTGCAACAGGCCTACTGGCCCATACTTGGCAAGTCCATGTCAAAATCAACCCACCAACAAATAGATTTGTCCAACCCATCCCCATCGCCATCCAAGCAAGTATGACTACTTGCACAGTTGTTGGGAGGAAGGAGTGTAGTCGGGGCGACTACACTCCTTCCTCCCAACAACTGTGCAAGTAGTCCTTTTCAAATCCAACGCCTCTCACTCACAAGAACACAGAAATAAGGAACACTGCATCAAGCCAATTGATCCACACTAGGCAAAACCCAAAACCAATCCCACAAACAAAAACTCCTACCCAACCCACCCACTCCATCCATGGAATATGCTTTGATAAATAGGGCACTATAAAATAGGGTACTGAAGGAGCTGAAGCACCTGGTCTATCACCAGGGCGTTGAAGGAGCTGAAGCACCTGGTCCATCACCAGGGCACTGAATAAGCCGAAGCACCTGGTCCATCACCAGGGTACTGAGGAAGCCGAAGCACCTGGTCCATCACCAGGGTACTGAGGGAGCCGAAGCACCTGGTCCATCACCAGGGTACTGAGGGAGACGAAGCACCTGGTCCATCACCAGGGTACTGAGGGAGACGAAGCACCTGGTCCATCACCAAGTATCTAACCAAGATAGGACTCGTAGCAATGGTTTCAAGTTGCAAAAATCTAGGTCCCAGGACCGAAACGTGTTTTAATATACCCTAGTGTTTGCTTGCGTATTTTTCTAAACCAGTTTGTTGGTATTTATTACCAAGGTTTATACCACCAACATACGCATATATAACTGCTTTTAGTTCTCACCACATGATGCAATGTTGTAAAGAGTGGATGGTAAGTGAATACAGATCAGCTGTAGGTAATGCACTCTTCCACTTGTTAAAACAGGGCAAACAAATAATAAACAACGAGAATAATTACGAAAATGATATACAGTAGCGACAAATAAGACACATGTGCAACATTTAGGCATCTTTATTGTTGCAACGTTTCAGCCTAATACAGAGGATGTTGAAAATGGTATAAAATACCGACAATTGATGATTAAGACACATGTGCAACAGCTGGGTATCTTTATTGCTGAAACGTTTCGCCTACGGGGTAAGCGTTATCAGTTAAATACAGAGAATAACCAGAGCTTTGGTAAGATGGGGAAGGAAGAAGGATGCCTTTGAAGTAGTCAGTCCTTTAGCCACTCACATCATCTTGCAAAACTCACGAGATGTTTACTGTCATTTGCTAAATGTTTGAAATAAGCAACTCTAATCTCTTATCAAGCTCAGACTCCACTCACATCCTGGACTAAATGCCAGTTTGTAAAATTCACATCTGTTGAAGTATTCACGTGTTGAATTAACGATTTCAATTTATAACAATTAGTCAGTTAGTTTAATATCTTTATTACGCACCCCATACCCATCCTGTGGGCGGTAGTTAAAAGATTACAGAGGTACATAATGGGTCCAGATTGATAAAAATACTTACATTAAACAACGGTTATTCCAGCATTATGAGACAACGATGATCTATTACATATTCGGGTTTAGCGCTTTTCTTGCTAATAAATTAACAATAATAATAATAATTATTATTTTCCTTCATTCGGGAATTCTAGGTTTCTGACTATGATGATGAAATGTCTTCGGGCCGCCAGCAACAGTGCCACTCAAGTCTACACAAACACAGTTAATAATTGTACTCAAAATATCTTGAATATCGACCTTAACTAAGTTACAGTTTTATGCCGCTCTGATCCCAGGAATTACATTCAACGTTGCCACATCTTCAATATGTTTACATCCACTTGAAAGTTGTGCCACTTACATATACTTATTAGTTACTTACAAACGTCATTTTTTGTAAATATACAATTTATCTTTTATATAAAGAGAAAGCACTGAATAAAATTGTTCATAATAATCTAACTTGACATAACAGGATATTAGAAGTCTGGCAGACACATTGGCAAATTTCCCGCCAAAATTCCTGCAACTGGTAGATGGCTGGAATTTACCGGATTTTTTCTTATTTTGCTTAACATTTTCCCTGAAATGAACGTGATGTGTACCTGTGTTAAATAGCAAAGTAGTTAATGTTTCCATCACTGTATGCAAATTAATGGCTATAATGCGTGTTGTATATTTCATACACTTTCTTGTACTCCTTGAGATAAAATTTTGTTCGGATTTTTAACCCCGGAAGGTTAGCCAACTAGGATAACCCAAGAAAGGCAGTGCGTCATCGAGGGACTGTCTTTTTTTCAGTGGGGTCTTCAATCTTGTCCCCCAGGATGCGCGACCCACACCAGTTGACTAACACCCAGGTATCTACTTGCTTGCTAGGTGAACGGGACAGCAGGTATAGAGTGGTTCCACCTTTGCCGGGGATCGAACCACGGACACTCATCGTGTGAAGCGGGACCTAACAGACCAAAAATCTGCCGGACAAAATGGATCAAAGAACATGTTGTATTAATGTTGGTAGAATTACCGACAATATGTTAAGTAAAAGGGCACAAGTGACATTTTATTGTGGCAACGTTTCGCTCTCCAGGCTTAAGCCTGTTGGAGACTTGGACTTGCCTCGCATGGGCCAGTAGGCCTGCTGCAGTGTTCCTTCTTTCTTATGTTCTTATGTTTATTAAGCCGTGCTTGATAAAGCTCCTAGAGAGCGAAACGTTGCCACAATAAAATGTCACATTAGTTACATTTGTGTCCTTTTACTTATCGAAGAACATATTGTATTAGACAAAGTCCTGCCAGATACCAGACCAAAGACCTGCTAGACCATACACCAGATCAGAAATCAAAGGCCTGCCAGACTATACACCTGATCGAGCAGACCAGGGACCACAGACCTGCCAGACTATACACCTGCCCTACCAGACCAGAGATCAAAGACCTGCCCGACTATACACATGACCTGCCCGACTATACACATGACCTGCCCGACTATACACATGACCTGCCCGACTATACACATGACCTGCCCGACTATACACATGACCTGCCCGACTATATACATGACCTGCCCGACTATACACATGACCTGCCCGACTATACACATGACCTGCCCGACTATACACATGACCTGCCCGACTATACACATGACCTGCCCGACTATACACATGACCTGCCCGACTATACATCTGACCTAGCAGACCGGACCAAAGACCTGCTCTACTATATATATGACATGCCCGACTATACATCTGACCTGCTCTACTATATATGACATGCCCGACTATACATCTGACCTGCTCTACTATATATCTGGCATGCCCGACTATACATCTGACCTGCCAGACCAGAGATCAAATACCCTCCAGACTATACACCTGACCTACTAGACGATACATCTGACCTAACAACAAGAGACCAAAGACCTGCCAGACGAGACCTGCTGCTCTGTCCACCCTCTATAGCAACACTAAATTAACGACCTTTAAGTGGCAACATTTTCTGTAGCAGGACAAATTTAAATTAAATCTCAGTTAAAATGTGATATCTGTAATAGATATGTTGGAGGTGTAGTGACATACTTATGAGAAGGATTACAATAAACTGATGAAAGCGAAGCGGGAATTATGTAGACAAATTGTTTATTGTGATGCGGATGGCAAGAAGCTTGGAGTCGCTGGATCAATATTTCCACCAGCTTCACTTACCTAAAATACCATTTTCTTTTCGCAAACTACAAAGTTTCTGCAACATAATACCACTTAGTCGACATTTAACCTTAGACACGCTATCAAGATTATTTGGAGCATAAGATGATGACTAACACTGCGTGGTAAATGGATGGAATATTGAGTATCAACAACTGGTAAATCTAAGACCCTCAAGGGATATGTATTGATGCCAGTCAGAGGCTTTTAATCCAAGGAATTGGGCCTATTCGTCCTCTTTCATTGCTCGAACCTAATTGTCAACCATTACTCCGGGAGCTATATGACCCTAAAGGGTTTACTGCTCCTCCCAAGTAATAAATGTTAATATAAAAAGGTAAGTCAGCGGAAGATGGTTACCCGAGCAGCAGTCAAGGTCAGTCAACATAATAATTATATTGACATGTCCCTATGCTCATAAATTTAATAGCTACAAGGACCAGTCTCCCCAATGGAAGTTTGAATTTTTTTGGGCTATCCTAGGTAATTATAATAAAAAAGAAGCGCTAAACCACAGGGTATCCTAGGTAAAATTAGACACTTGGGTATCTTTATTGTGGAAACGAATACCTGAAGGGTTTCGGGGGTCAACGTCCCCGCGGCCCGGTCCATGACCAGGCCTCATGGTGGATCAGAGCCTGATCAACCAGGTTGTTACTGCTGGCTACACGAAAACCAACGTACAAACCAGTCCGGCTGGTTATGTATTGACTTCAAATGCCTGTCCAGCGCATTCTTGAAGACATCCAGGAATCTATTAGTAATCCCTATTATGTATGCTGCTAGGCAGTTGAACAGTCTTGGGCCCCTGACACTTATTGTGTTGTCTCTTAGCGTACTCGTGGCGCCCCATGATTTATATTACCTGGAGTTTACCTGGAGAGAATTCCATGGGTCAACGCCCCCGCGGCCCGGTCTGTGACCAGGCCTCAGGGGGATGTTGCATCTCATGTTTTTGTAGGGAGTGATTTTCGTGTGCAGATGTGGGACTAGTCCCTTTAGGATTTCCCAAGTGTATATTATCATGCATCTTTCTCGCCTGCATTTCACCAATCAGTGGCTTCCTCAGTTCAGTAGAGAAGAATGGTTGAAAATCAGGAGTTTGAGGTAATCAGTCCCTCAGCCTTGAGGTAATCAGTTCATCAATCTTGATTGATGGACTGATTACCTCAAAATCCTTCTGATCTTCAACCTGAGGAAGCCACTGGTTGGCGAAACATTTCCACAATAATTGTCCCATCCTGCCGGCTCTCAGAACCATTTACGTATCTACTTATCCAAGGTAATGTGCATGTATGTTAAACTATGTATGATAATTGTACTTATGTGTACCTCTACCTATATAATAAGCTTACAGAATCTCCAGCAAATATAATTTACAGCTATGATGTAAATAAAAGGCAAAAAATATATAACCAAGACAGGACTC
Organism: Cherax destructor; assembly: GCA_009830355.1. NCBI lineage: Eukaryota > Metazoa > Arthropoda > Malacostraca > Decapoda > Parastacidae > Cherax > Cherax destructor. Next base: position 30,498 of record WNWK01006806.1, read on the forward strand.
GCAGCGATGGCTTCATTATTATTATTATAATCATAACCAAGCCCTGAAGCAATGGGCTCTAGAAAAAAATAAATTTAGAAAGGATACAGGAAAGTACTGATTTGGTAATAGTTGTAGATGAGTGGAACAAACTGTCAAGTAGTGTCATTGAATTAATAATATAGGTTAGACAAGTACATGAGTGAGTGTAGTGTAGGCGAGTTGGACTTGACTAGCATGGCCAGTAAGCCTGCAGCAGTGCTCCTTTCTTTGTAAGCAGGTGTGACTTGTAGCTTGGACCAGTAAGCTTGGTTTACCATGTCTATAGAGTTTCATACTAATTCTCACTACTGTAGTGCATGTAGTGTTGGCCAGTTGACAGGGCATTTAGTTACACTACAGTATCATAGAAAACACATTGACTAATTTATATGAAACCAAAACAGCTGTTCTGTGCAAGATGGCCTAGAGCAGAGTATTTAAAAAGTAGCATGGAGTTGTATAAGTTAGTTTAACATTTAGTTGAATTTTTCAGTATAATTCCTGAATACTCAAGAAGGGTATCATATTCTTAACCCCCATGCTTAATAAAACTGGCAAATTAGCCCCTATAAATTTCGTTTGGAAATTAGGAGGAGGTGCGGGATTACCAAAACTATTATCCAGAGAGCCGAGGAGGGGTTGTTGAGGTGGTTCGGACATGTAGAGAGAATGGAACGAGATAGAATGACTTCGAGAGTGTATAAATCTGTAGTGGAGGGAAGGCGGGGTAGGGGTCGGCCTAGGAAAGGTTGGAGGAAGGGGGTAAAGGAGGTTTTGTGTGCGAGGGGCTTGGACTTCCAGCAAGCATGTGTGAGCGTATTTGATAGGAGTGAATGGAGACAAATGGTTTTTAATACTTGACGTGCTGTTGGAGTGTGAGCAAAGTAACATTTATGAAGGGATTCAGGGAAACCAGCAGGCCGGACTTGAGTCCTGGAGATGGGAAGTACAGTGTCTGCACTCTGAAGGAGGGGTGTTAATGTTGCAGTTTTATAACTGTAGTGTAAAGCACCCCTCTGGCAAGACAGTGATGGAGTGAATGATGATGAAAGTTTTTCTTTTTCGGGCCACCCTGCCTTGGTGGGAATCGGCCGATGTGTTAATAAAATAAAAAAAAAATTAGTCCAATAAAAATATAAACATTTATTTAAGTAAGATACCACAGTGTTCAAAGTTTGAAGCCAATATAAAGAGGTACAATATTCTTAAGGTATTGGACAAAAACTGATATTACAATTTGTTCAATAAAATTGACAAATTGATACCTATGCCTCCAAAAATTGTATCTGAACTTTCCACTAAGTATGATACACCAGTGTAGTGAGTTTGAAGTTAACCAGAAAAGACATTCTCCAGTTATTGCATGAAAATTAATACTATAATCCTCAATTTTTTAAATATAAAATTAGCAAATTTGCAACATTATAACCTAAAACTATGATGAATGTTCCACTGGATTAGATGCATCAATGTTGTTAGTATTAAGCCATTTATGAAATATGTACATAAAGTTATTGCCTGGAAAAAGTAGCTCCTAATTCTTAAAATAAAGCAGTAAACAGTTCAATAACAACATGAATCTTCCTATAAGTTGGATACTCAAGCATTGAAAGTTTTGAAGCCAAATGTAAGAAGCATTCTGAAGTTATTGTATGGAAACCGCTGCTATGTTTTCATTTCTAAGATTTGCAAGTCATCACCTACACACTCCAATAGCAATCCGAACCCTCCACTAAGTAAAGGATACCAGTCTTTAAAGTATGAAGCCGATCAGAAAGGGCATTCTAAAGTTATCACAAGAAAGTCTTGTAAGAAAAAAATAGTATGTAAATTTACTTACCATAACAATAAATTACCCTATGTTAGTGATGCGAGATTCTTAAGTACCCCCTAAAAGGGACGGGGAAAAAGTGTTATGTACAGAGGTCGTCAGATATTTGCCTTCCTCCAGTGAGCAGGTAAAAGCTGACTGCTGTAGTCACATTCTGGAGGAAGCTTTAAACCCCTCGGGGTCATGTAGCACCTGGGAATGGGAGACATTCAAGTTTGGTCCATGGAAGGGGAGGATAAGTTCAGTTTCTTGGATCAAGAGCCTTCCAATGGCATTAAGATGCTTCTCCCAAGGGGATTCTGAAGAAGAGGAACATAGGACTTAATGGATAAGCCACAATACTTATCTTTCTTGGGTTATCCTTGGTTCCTAATCCACCGGGGTTTATAGTTTGAATAAAATTTTTAGTATGTATTCTGGTATAAATCTTGGTAATAAATACCAACAAGTTGGTTTAGAAAGACACGTAAGCAAACACTAGGTCATAATTATTAGAAAACGTTTCGGTCCTGGGACCTTGGAAGTGATCAACGTCCCAGGACCGAAACATTTTCTAATACGTCCTAATGTTTGCTTACGTGTCTTTCTAAACCAGTATGTATTCTGCACTGTGCTAATACCTTTAACTCAACACTAATATTTTCAGCATGTATGGAGTGTACTTACATAGGCTATGACTCTCTTGCAATAATTCTATTTCTTGTCTTACATATGTAAATCCCTCCTCCCCATTTTGATCTGAACCTGTGTTTGTGGGTACCACAAAACCATAATATCCTATGCAGACATGATACAATATTATCCCATTATCTTGTGCTGATATTCCACATTTCCAAAGCAGCTTGTGCTGATAGGCAACTCTTACTTTGTGCCTCATAAATGGCTAGTTCACTGTCCACCCACATTTAATTCTATGACCAGTAGTGTAAAACAAGATTACAGAGGTCACATGTCATCTGTCACACCTCACTGGGCATTGTTATATACCACCCAATCTTACCAAGGTATCTTGTAAAAATATTAAATGAATAGATATTGTGGGAAAAGAAAGCAATATTACGACTTTAAATTCATTTATTGGTTGCCATTATTAGAATGTTTAATAGATTAACTAAAATTGGCATATTATGAATTCTAAATATATTAAAATATATCTCAGCCAGTTTTAAATCAATTTAACTCTGTAAATAAAAAATTTATTGACATTTCAAGGTTCTGGAACTGTCATAAAAAATCACATTTTTTTCACCCTACACATTGAACTGGACATGTAAATATTCCAGCTTCAACTTAAAATATAAGTTTTCCATGTTTGTGCAAAAATAGAGATTTCAAAAACACAAACCTAGAACTGAAAGCCAGGACCAGGAAAAATATTGGAAAAAGTGGACTCCATCTTAGGTTGCCATTGGATACACATGCACATACATACTGAACATAAACATGGTAAAACCACAACGAATTTCTCAACGAGTTTTTCGTCTAGAATTTACATATAAAATAATGTGTAAATAAAATATATAACTTACCTAAAACAGAATAATTATATAGTATAACAAACTATAACATTGCCTATCGTTTTTAACTTCAGATGATGGGTAGCCAGAAAGTCTGATAACATACAGGAAAAAACTAAAGCATTAATCATAGACTGAAGCTATTACTCACATCCACAGCCCATGGAGACTTACTCACATCCTCACATTAAATAGCATTCAACTGGCATGAAGCCCATCATGTGACAACAAGAGTTGGAGTCCCTCTTGCAGAGCTGCCTGCCAGGATGCCCATGCTACTGCAAGGTGTGCTTTTTCCTTTGTAGGCATCTCATACAGCACACGGTGCAGAATAAAAGTGCTTATTAAAGAATAACATAAAAAGACATATAGTACTGTATTTGAAACCTATCATCATCTTCCCCCGCTGTCAGGCTTGGCATGAGATGCTGTACAAACAACTGAGGTGCTGACTTAAAGCTCATATGGAACATTAATTTCAAATGTCTGACCCTCCTTCATTGATTACTGTTAACTGTTGCCATCTCTATATTTACCTGCATCTCTCACTCTAACACTAAATTATTTTTGCACCCACTTTCTATGAATGTGGTTATTATGGTGTAACATGCACTCACTTTCAGTGATCAGGTATCATGTTGATGGTGAGTTCATGATGAAAGCATCTTAATTAATACAAGGTACTGTACTGTATTTCTTCAAGATAATACCACTGCTATGCCCTTAAAATGTACTGTATTTCTGAAGCCTTATAACCTAATATTCCAGTACCTTACATTAAATTTTCAACTTTTTAATTCTTCACTTTGGTTGCAAGGAGCTGGTGTATTTGACAAAGATTTTTTTTTTGTACTAGAGAAATTGCTTTACAAGTCTGTTAGTTTTAAGGTACAGTAAACCCTCTCATTATATACGAGACACTACATACCACAACTTTAACTAAATGAATGTGAAAAATTTACAACCATTTTTTTTTCACAGTATGAGGAAACTCTTGATATTATGCTTTGCAAGCAGTGAGTTTTTCCTCCTCCAACTCAGGTTATGTACAGGCAGACATGTCCATAGGTTGCTGCAGTGGCACAGCACCTTCCCTACTAAATTGCCACACACAAGTCCTACAGTAGTATTCTATTATTATATAATCAAAAGAAGCGCTAAACCACAAGGGTTATTATTATTATTATAATCAAATAGAAGCGCTAAACCACAGGGGTTATACAGCACTGCAGGTTATTGTAGGATGCAGGGAGAGTGAGTTGTAAGAGGGAGATGGACGATTAGTAGGGTATGGAGTGCTAGATGACGGTGGGTAGTGCAGGGGTGGAGGGTAGCAAGAGATCGAGGTAGAAGGGACTGAGGGAGGTGCTAGAGGTATAATCTTCAGAGTTTGTGTAGTAAGTCAGTTTCTGTCAAAAAGTCAACAAGAGAGTCAGGATTAAAGGAGGGTCCATCTGCAAGAAGGGAAGGTAAAGAAAGGGCCGCAGAGCGAAGACGTCGTTGGAGGTAAATTCTGCGTGCTCGTTGATAGAGTGGACAGTCCAACAGGATATGTCGAACAGACACTGGAACCTGACAATGCTCACAGAGAGGGGCAGGGAGCCTCTCCATGAGATACCCGTGAGTAAGACGAGTGTGGCCGATGCGAAGACGGGAGAGAGTAGTCTCCCAACCTCGACATTGGTGACAAGAAGAAGGCCAGAAACCTATAACCGGTTTAATAGAATGAAGTTTGTTATTCAGCAGGTCAGACCAGCGTTGTTGCCAACGGGTGCGAAGGTGGGTAGCAATGACCGCAAAATAGTCCGTGAAAGGAACACCTCTATATGAAACTGGAAGGTCATGTACTGCTGACCGCGCAGCAGTGTCTGCCTGTTCATTGCCCTGTACGTCAACATGACCAGGGACCCAACAAAAAACAATATCTTTATGCTTGCTAAAGATACGGCGTAACCAAAGGTGGATACGAAGAACTAGGGGGTGAGGTGTATCAATTTTACGGATAGCCTGTAAAGCACTAAGGGAGTCTGAAACGACCACAAATGGTGACTCAGGCATAGATACAATACGGATAAGTGCCACAAGAATGGCATACAATTCAGCCGTAAATATGCTAGCCGAGGGTAATAATGCCCTCGTAAAACGCTGTCCGGAAACACTGCTGCGAATCCGACGCCATCAGATGACTTTGAACCATCGGTGTATACTGCGATGGCATGGGAATGAGAACAGAAGTGGTCTAGAAAGAAAGAGCGAGAAGCCGCCGTAGGTAGTTGGGCTTTCGCGCAAGGTAGAGGAATAGAACAGACACGGACAGCAGGAACTTCCCAAGGGGGTAGGGGAAACGGAGATGTCACATGAACATATAGAGGTGGGAGCTGAAGGGAAGACACGAGTGAATGTAGACGAAGAGAAAAGGGACGAAGTAAGCAGGGGCGACGAACAAATAAAGAGCGCCTACTAACATCTGTGACAATCCTATACATAGAAGGATTGCGGAGGTCATGAGAGCGAACATAATAGCGAATGCAATGTGCATCGCGACGATCGGACAAGGATGGAATGTTCGCTTCTACATAGAGGCTCTCAACCGGGGAAGAACGAAAAGCACCAAGGATTAAGGCTGGAAAGAGTGGCAGGAGAGGCTGCCGAATATATCTGGTCACCATAATCGAGTTTCGATAGAATTAGGGCCGAATGTAGACGAAGGAGAGTTCTACGATCAGCTCCCCATGAAAGATGTGCGAGGGTTTTAAGGAGGTTCAGCCGGCTATGACAAGTCGCCTTCAGAGAGGTAATGTGAGGTTTCCAGGACAATCTGCGGTCAAACAGGAGGCCGAGAAACCTGACTGTATCACGTTCTGGAATACGTGAGCCGTATAGGTACAATGGATGATCAGAGACCACTGAACGTCTAGTGAACGTAATTTGATGAGTTTTGCCACTAGAAAATTTAAACCCGTGAGTGGTGGCCCAATCAGAAACCCGGTTGATGGCATGCTGGAGGGAAACTGCAATGAGGTGACAGTCAGCACCTGCACAAGCTATAGCAAAGTCATCCACATAGAGCGATGACCAAATATTGGATGGGAGAACAGATGCCAGATTATTTATAGCAAGCAGAAAAAGTGTTGTGCTCAGAACACATCCCTGGGGGACACCTTCAGCTTGGACAAATTCCCGGGAGAGTTCATTACTAACCCGGACCCGGGAAATGTCTGTCAGTTAAGAAAGCCTTAAGAAAGAATGGTAGGTTGCCTCGGAGGCCTAAGGAGTGGGCCTGGGCCAAGATATTATATCTCCAAGTTGTATCATAAGCCTTCTCAAGGTCGAAAAAGATAGCGATAACCGAATGGTTATTCGCAAAGGCATTACGAATATACGTATCCAAGCGCAGCAAGGGGTCAATGGCAGAACGGCCCTTACGGAAGCCATACTGACTAGGGGAGAGACTACTATGAGTCTCTAAATACCACATCAAACGTCTATTAACTAGACGTTCCATCACCTTGCAAACTGCACTGGTAAGGGCGATGGGACGGTAGTGAGAGGGATCACGTCCCGTAGCACCTGGTTTTCGAAAAGGGAGAACAATAGCAGACTTCCACAGCTGGGGAATAACTCCTTGCGACCATATAAGATTAAAGAGTCGTAAGAGGACAGTAAGAGCAGACTGATGTAAATGCTGTAGCATACGAATATGTATGCCGTCTGGCCCAGCTGCCGATGATCGGCAAGCAGAGAGTGTTGCCTCCAGTTCTTGAAGGGTAAAAGGCACATTATAGGATTCTTCTCTAAGAGAAGAAAAATCTAAGGGCTTTAACTCGCTGGCAGACTTAGAAGAAAGGAACGAGGGGCATAGATGGAGCCCCTGAGAAATGCGGACGAGATGATTACCAATTTCAGTGGCAACGGCAAGAGGGTGTGTATATCGACACCAGCAACCTGAAGAACAGGAGCCGGGTCGGGGGAGAATTTACCACTCAATTTCCGCACTTTCTTCCAGACTGCACTCATCGAGGAAGCCGAAGTGATAGTAGAAACGTAATCTCGCCAGCAAGTGCGTTTAGCATCACGTATGACACGGCGAGCAATAGCTCTCTTCTGCTTGAAATCAAGGAGTCTCTCTGTGGTTCTGTTATACCGATACCTGCCCCATGCAGCGCGTTTCAAACGCACTGCCCGAGCACAAGTAGGAGACCACCAAGGCACGCACTTCTGAGGATGCTTGCCCGAGGTTTGGGGAATAGAATGTGAAGCCGCTGTGAAGATGGAGGACGAAAAGAGATGTAAAACCTCATCAATGGAGGACGAGGTAGGAACCTCATGAAAGGCAGTAAGATGTGCGTAAAGGTCCCATTTCGCCCGGTCAAATTGCCAGCGTGGGCAATGAGGAGGTGGAGAAAACAGAGGGGACTTTAGGATGATTGGGAAATGATCGCTGTCATGTAAGTCCGGGAGGACAGACCAGGTGAAGTCAAGGACAGTTGATGAAGAGCAGATGGAAAGATCGATGCAGGAGAAAGAATGAGTTCGGGGATCAAAATGGGTAGGAGTACCCGTATTTAAAACATGGAGGGGAAGAGAAGCAAGAAATGCCTCCAACTGAATGCCACGGGAGTCACAGTGCGACCCTCCCCAGAGAAAGTGGTGCGCGTTAAAATCGCCAAGTAATAGAAGGGGTGGCGGTAAGGAAGAAACCAGAAAATCAATATCTGGGATAGACAATGCCCGCGAAGGGGAGAGATATAAAGAACAGAGTGTATACCACTTATTCAAGTGGATACGGGCTGCTGTGTAATGTAAGGAAGAAGGGACATAGAGCTGACGGTATGGAACACCAGTGCGTATAAGGAGAGCACTTTCGTTAAAGGTTCCATCGGAAAGAGGATCCGATGAATATAACAAATTATAGCCTGAAAAGGGCCTGATAACAGTGGATTGTAGTTTGGGTTCTTGCAAACAGACCCCAATAGGGGAAAACTGGGAGAGCAACACCTGAAGCTCACCCCTGTTACCCCTGAGGCCTCGGATATTCCACTGCAAATAAGCCATGATTTATGGAGAAAAAGATAGAAGTGGTAGTGAGAGGAAGCTATGGACTAGGGTTAGAAAAGTCCACGTGTGGAGGCAGCGGAAGACCTGTAATCAGAGAGGGAGGAGGACGTTGTGAAGGAAGAGGGGGTTGAGACGAAGAAGAGAGATTAGGAACCTCAGATGGAGTAGTGTCCATCATCGGCCCAGTCTCTGAAATATATTCTGCAATAGCTTCCAGTGTTTCGAAGTCAAAGATGCAGAATGGGGGACTACATTAGAAATGGAAGAAACTATCGGGGAGTCAATAGACTGTACTAAAGTAGAGGACGAGGAGGTAGAAGAGGGAACTGTCGTAGGGACTTGGGAGGGGACGGGATGAAGGTAGAGTATGAGGAGGAGGATGAACCTCCACACACGTTACAGAACTAGTCGGAGGCGAAGAACCTGGCAATAGGGATTTTTTGCCGGGCTTATAAGAGGGGGGGCGCTGAGGTTTAGGTGTAGGACGAGGACGTGTAGACTCAGAACTGTGCGAGTGAATAGAGGAAGGAGTGTGGATAGTATGGGAAGCCGAGGTAGGGACCTCGGAGCCAAGAACATCAAAAGGATTCGAGACAGGGGTGACGGAGGATGAGGCAACCACAGAGGAAGCCGTGGAAGTTGGGACCCCAGAAGCGGGGCGACGTTTAGCAATGCGAGAATAAGAAATACGGGGAAGTTTCCCTTGAAGGCGAAGATGAGAGACAGCCATAGCATAGGAGAAGCCTTCCGCCTCTTTGAGACAACGGATTTCCCGCTCATTCAGGTAAACCGGACAACGGCGAGAATATGAAGGATGAGCCTCATGACAGTTAAGGCAAGAGGGAGGTAGAGTACAAGAAGAACTGGCATGGTCGTCAGCACCACAGACTGGGCATTCGGCCATGGACCTGCAAAATTTTGCTGGATGACCAAAACGCCAGCAGTTTCTACACTGCTGCGGTGTAGGGGTCACCTTTCGAACTTGTAAACGTTGACCTGCAATGTAGACTGAAGGTGGCAGTTCTCGGCAGTCAAACGTTAAACGAGCTATATTGCAAGGATAACGTCTTCGCTTATTGGCTGGGAGGACAAAAGTGTCAACTTTAAGGATAGGGAGTTCTTGGAGCCTGCTGCTCGAAAATGTCATCACCACATGTCTGGAAATTCCGTTGGACAATGGTGTGGGGCAAAATGACAGAACCACAACAAGAATTGAGGGAATGGTGCTTGTCAATAGTAACAGGTGTATTGTCAATGGTCGTAAGAAGAGAAAGATCGCGAGCTTGGCCAGCATTCTGGACCGTGATGATGCGAGTGCCGCTCTTGAGAGCGTGAAATGAGATGTTTTGACCAACATGGCGTAGCAGAGCCTTACCAATACTATGGTCTGAAAGATAGGTATTAGGAGAAGTTGGACGAAGAGTAAAAAACTTTGTCCATTGAGTAGTTTGAAACAGAGAGTTTAAGGGGAGTGCGTGACGAGCTGGTCGTTTCTGCGATGAACGAGAAGGGAGTGTCGAATCGTTATGTGTGGGTCTTGGTCGTTTTTGTGTGGGACCGGGGGTGGTCCGATGGGAGACGGGCGAGCGATTCGAAAATTGCCGCACCGTCGAGGGAGAAGCCGGAATCAAGGTCAGAGAAGAGCGAAGGTCAGACGTATCGAAAGGGCCAGTCGGGACCCTGGTACCTGAAGCAGGTGACGAACCAGCACCAGCAAGAGGTACAGGGGCATGAGAGGTGTCCAAAGAGTCATCCGTTAACGAGGCAGGGTCAGTACTGGGTGCGGTATCAGGAAGGGGCCCGGGGTAGTGGGTTCATGGATTGGGTCAGCCATGGTTAGTTACTTCTTTCTTTTTATTTTTAAGAAAAAAAGAAAGAAGAAAAGAAAATAAAAATAAAAAAAGAATAAAAAAGGGGGAACGTGGAGGAATAGGTCCTAGGAGGAATGAAAAGGAGCGCAAATCCCCCTCCGTGCCCAAGAGGACCTCAACACCGCAAGTAGTGCAGATGCTGCATGGAACCCGTGCCATACCCTACCCTTCACGCCAGTAAACCAGCAATCCGGGATAGCAACCTTACATCCACCGAGCCATCTCGGCGGACAAAGAGAGGGCGGCCGGATATCCGCCACAAAGCATACCGCCTTCGGCCACCACCCCGGAATCCGAAAGGTGGCCTCCAGAGATACACCCGTCGCCCGAAAGATACCCAAAGCCACCCCCCGGGTGACCGGAGAGGGATCGGGACATCCCCAGGCGATCCAGATTCCACGGCAAACTACACCACCGCTAAGGACCTCAACGGAATGGGATGGACTACGATACCCTTCCCCCTACCTAGGAACTAGAATGCCTGAGGAGAGAAGCTCCCAGGGCAAAACTGGGAAGGAAATAAGGGAGGGATGAGGAGGAGCAGGAGGAGGAAAGGGAAAAGGGAGGATGGGGAAGATGGGAAAAGGGAGGGGGGATTGGGGGGTAATTAGGTTCGGTCTGAGGAAGAAGACCAAGAGGTCCAATTCCTCAGACCGATAGCCTCTTTACCACGACAAGGAGCCCCCCTTAAAGAGGACCACAAGGGTTAGTAGTATTCTAGAAGCATTGCATTTGCTACTCACTTTGTGTTTATCAAAAGACTTGGGATCTTTAAATCATCCAATTTTCTTTCTCAATAGTAACCATGGCTGAAGGAGAATAATAATATAATCAAATTAAGAGCTAAACCTGGAAGGGTCAGCACCAAAGAGAAATGCTAGTAATGTTGAAGGTGCCAAGAATAATTGAGAATGAATCTCTGACAGTATAGAAAAAAAAGGTCAATTTTGGATATGAGTCAAGGTAGTGCACATGTGATGGAGACTGCATGCTCTTTTGGTCTAAGAGAATTCACCTTCAGTACAATTAGACAGTGAGAAGAAATAAGAGCTTGTGCAATGAGTGATGTTATGAAATAATGTCAAAAAAATCCTTACAGCTAAGACCGAAATATTACGCAGTGTGTGCACTCCCAAGGCAACAAGCAATGTCAACTAGAATGTATATATATATAAAGATAAAATTTATAATTTTTAACATATAATGACATTTAAATAAAAAATATTTTGGTATTTTTGAAGTCTCTGGAACATAGCCCTATTTTTCACATGTTCTTCATTTTGCATAACACAATTTTCCACAAGGCAACAATTTTCAGGAACGTATCTTGCACGTTATGAGGGGGGTTTACGGCACTTAAAAAAAAATTGCAATGTTTCTCCTTTTAAGAACACAAAAAAAATCAACAGTGTACAGTATTTCCTATAATTAAGGGTATGAGTTATGGAGGTATGTTATGAACACATTTTGTAAGAAGCATTGCGCCTTGATCATCTACACATGGTGGTACTACATATTTGTCACAAGGCTTATATGTATGCCTTGTGATTACAACTTGTACTAATACACTGACATTTTTTGAGAGAGCTAAAACTAACAAATGAACGCACTAATAGCTTATAGCCATTCCATAAACATAATGACAGCAAACCTCACTACTGTACTAGATTTTGTTAAACTTTTTTGATTTACTAATTTTTACATTAACTGTCAAGGCTCTAGTTTGAAAGGTAAAAAAATTATTTATACCATACTTTGGAATTGAAGTTGACTGACAAAATCCTAAATGTACACAGGAATATTTTTAATACTCATAAATAGCACAATACAACTGCAACAGCCATCAATGCATCAGGGCAACAACATAAATTATTAAAATACAATTATCACAGCACCAAGCAAAAAAAGACAGTATATACAACATAAATAAGGGTATACTGTGCCACATACTGAATAACAATTATTTGTTTTATCTCAGGTAAGTATCACCAGGTTTGGATTAACATCTTACCTAAATAGGAAGGTAAGAAGAATAGAATTGAAGAGAGGAAAAAAAAAAAAAAAAGTCGAGTTCAATGACAAGTGAGGTCCAGAATAGGTTGCAATGTAGCAAAATTATCAAAAAAAGACAGATGCACAACTATTCTCATGGTATATTAAAATATGCTCTTGGTTGTACTACTTCTGACATCAAAGATCATCTATGGATAATAGGTGTATCTTCAGCAGTGTTCTTTACTTAGGTAAATATTAACTATGTTTGATCTTATCAAGAATTTTTTATTAGTAATACATTATAAGCAAGGCAAGGCACTAGTAACCCCTTCTCCTGTATAAATTACTAAATTTAAAAGGAAAAACTTTTGTTTTTCTTCTTGGGTCACCCTGCCTCGGTGGGATACAGCCGATGTGTTAAAAGATTACAAGCAAGAAATCCTGAAATGTGACTAAAGTGATTTATCTTAACTTCCATATGTAAGATTTGTTTAATCTGCAACAACTATTTCTCAATTATATACAGTACTTATTTTATTCTGTTCTTATTCTATTTTTTCCTAATGACTTGAAAAAATGATCTACAGGAATGTTTGTAAAAAGTCTAAAGTAATAAATATTATATATTAATCTAGATCAAGTTCAGTTTTTAAGTGGAGCAAGAAAAAGTCTAGGTATTGCCAGCTGAAGTCTACATGGTTAACCTGTAGGCCAGTAATACTGAAGAAAAATGTTTTGTAGCTTAAATTATGTACTCACTCCACTGTTAAAAGGTCTGTTGTGTGCAACATCAACATCTTGTAACATATGTCATGCACTAACTTTACTGATGAATTGAACATCCAATGTACATCAGCAAATTAAAACAAATCTAAATTATTTAAAATGGTGCCTCAATGTTGTGTTTATTAAAGGAGTGGCTGCTGAAGTGTGTCTAGTACAAGGGCTAAAACTTTTACTATACTGTATACAAAACTATGCCGAACACACTCAACTATTGCAACTTTTATTCTGCACTGTAGCTTGCTTATTACAGTATTAACATTAATTAGAAAATCCTAAATTGTAAATGACAAACATTTTGTTACTTTGTCTAAAAAAGATCCTTAACAATTGTGAGCCTATTTAGAAAATGAGATGAGCTAAGCAGCTGAGTCCCTGCAAGGTTGTACATCAACATGTGCAGCACTGCTGCCTTTCAGACTCTTGCAACCACTCACCTTGTTAAAAATAGCTTCATTAAAGTCATATAAAATTGTTGTACTAATCTAAGAAATATAAATATTGATCTCATCACCTAATTAAGGTTTTGATTACAATTACAAAAAAATCCATGAATAAAATATGCTCATCAGTAGCATTTTGATAAAAAAAATGATGTCAATGCAGAGATGCCACAATGATACAACTTGGCCGAAATGCTCCGCTTCTGAACCTGTTGTTTCTCTCATAACATTATTGCTAAGGGTACAGGTTTAAAAACAAATCCTTTGCATTGTCACTTGGCAACAGTAATGGTAGGTTACGACAATCTCCCTCGATATGCCTGTGAAAACTAAAATCTATCCCCTTACACAGAAATAGCAAACTGAATTAATTTGGAAAGTTTATGCAAGAGAGAATGTACTTTCCAAACACCACTAAGAATATTGTACTTGAAATTCAAATAACTGGCAATTTCTGCTTTTAACATTAATGTTAAGTGTCCAGCCAATGGGAGCAGGTTGTCAATTTGTGTCACAGCACCCATCTCACATTACACCCAATACATTTCAACACCTACACTACAATACTACATCTAAAATGTAGTAATTTCCCTATCCTAATGAGACTTTCATTGTTGCATTCTTTGTACTGAATCAGTCGTCTGAATACCTTGGTGGCAGAAGGTGCCAACTTAGGTAGCGACTAGTGGCTGTCCACTCTGTGAAGCAGCTGCAAGTGTATATTATTTCTTAAAAAGAAGTCCTCAAAGACACACCATATCAGTTAGTCATTGAGTTGTCCTTATGCAAATAATATCCAGATATTGGGGAGAATCACTCGGATAGCACGTTAAGTCAAATTATTATCTGGTATTAACTATTAAGATTTTCTCTACCACCCACATGAATCACGGTAAGACAGGCAAGGATGTACTTCTGGTCAGCCCCACACAACTGACACTGTTAGCAAGGATGTACTTCCTGATCAAACTCATGCACAACTGACACTTAGCAAGGACGTATCTCCTGATCAAACCCAAACACAACAGACACTGTTAGGAAGGATGTACTTCCTGGTCAACCCCACTGAACTGACACTGTTAACAAGGATGTACCTCTTGGTCAACCCCATTCAACTGACACTGTTGGAAAGGATGCATGTACTTCCTGATCAAACCCATTCAACTGACACTTTTAGCAAAGATGTACTTCCTGATCAATCCCATGCACAAATGAACCTTTTAGCATTAAAGTACATAACTGTCATAGAAGTCTGAGCAAACAACTTCCAATACACTGACATTTATTTTAACTATAATGTACTTAATATTTCACTTGACTCTTTGACTAAGCATAGAGTCAAGATTTTTTAGAGAGCTCTCACAAGGGGCTCTACTGCATGGGGCCACATCAAGTCCTGATCGTTCTAAGCTGTTCTACTTCTTGTTGATGTATGCAAACTTTTATCATAATACTGACAAAAACAAAACCCCACATTAGGCCCACCAAAGAATACATGCATAATGCACTGATCACAGATCAATAACAGGAAATCTGCTGGCTGAGGATATAATTATGTAAGAATGAATTAGGAAAACATGAGGACACTGAAATTTTGGTGAATCAGAGCAAATGTGACATTGTGCCAACACAAGCTTAAGCATTTTCTGTGAGGGCATAAACATACAGGGGAAATACTGCTTCAGCAACATTATAATGATGCTTCTGGGCATACTGTAGTCTTAAAAAGTAATAAAGTTACTTGCTTCCATAGTCTACAAAAACTTAAGAGTTGGAATATAAGTATGGAGGGACAAAGTGTTGGGAGATAATAATGGAGGGACAAAGTGTTGAGAGGCAATTATGGAGGGACAAAATGTTGGGAGGTAATTATGGAGGGACAAAGTGGAGAAAGGTAACAAGATGGCAGAACAAGGATGGCAGGAGGAAGTGGTGGAAGAACAAGGGGAAGAGAGGTAGTATGTAATAATTTATTAATAATAATAACTAAGCAAAAATAGGTAGTAGGTTGGTAGACAGCAACCGCCCAGGGAGGTACTACCGTCCTGCCAAGTGAGTGTAAAACGAAAGCCTGTATTTGTTTTACATGATGGTAGGATTGCTGGTGTCTTTTTTCTGTCTCATAAACATGCAAGATTTCAGGTATGTCTTGTTACTTCTACTTACACTTAGGTCACACTACACATTCATGTACAAGCATATGTATATACACACACCCCTCTGGGTTTTCTTCTATTTTCTTACTAGTTCTTGTTCTTATTTCCTCTTATCTCCATGGGGAAGTGGAACAGAATTCTTCCTCCGTAAGCCATGCGTGTCGTAAGAGGCGACTAACATGCTGGGAGCAAGGGGCTAGTAACCCCTTCTCCTGTATATATTACTAAATGTAAAATGGGAAACTTTCATTTTTCATTTTGGGCCACCCCACTTCGGTGGGAAACGGCCGACGTGTTGAAAGAAGAAGAACTAAGCAAAACAAAGCTGAAGGGGGTAGGGGAGTTTCAGTGGGGAGAAATAAATGGGATTAAGTCAGGAGTATCTGAGAGAGAGCTAAGGAAGGTGTAGCAATAATGCTGAAGGATCAGTTATGGCAGGAGAAGAGGGAATATAAATGTATAAATTCAAGGATTATGTGGATTAAAATAAGGGTTGGATGTGAAAAGCAGGTCATAATAAGTATGTATGCACCTGGAGAAGAGAGAAGTGTAGAGGAAAGAGAGAGATTTTGAGAGATATTGAGTGTTTAGGAACTTTTGAACCAAGTGACAGAGTAATTGTGGTAGGGGACCAAAATGCTAAAGTGGAAGAAACAGAGAGGGTGTAGTAGGTAAGTTTGGGGTGCCAGGTGTAAATAAAAATGGGGGCCTTTTATTGAACTTTGTATAGAAAGGGGGTTTGGTAATAGGTAATACATATTTTAAGGAAAAAAAAAAGGTAAATAAGTATACAAGATATGATATAGGGTGTAATGACAGTAGTTTGTTGGACTATGTATTGGTAGATAAAAGACTGATGGGTACACTTCAGGATGTACATGTTTATAGAGGGGCCATAGACATATCAGATAATTTTTTAGTTGTAGCTACAGTGAAAGTAAAAGGTAGATGGGATACAAGGAGAATGTACAGTGGACCCTCGGTTTTCATTCACCTCCAAACTTGAACAATTATGTAAATGTATTTTTGTAAGAGCTTTTGTAAGTGTATTTTTGGGGTTCTGAAACGACTAATCTAATTTACATTTGTCCTTATGGGAACAAATTCGTTCAGTAATGGCACTCAAACAGCATTCTGGAACAAATTTTCAACGAAAACCGAGGGTCCACTGTAATCACCAAGTAATAAACTAGAGGAGGAGGCAGTTAGGGTAAGATATAAACAACTATTGGAAGATGGGCTAATGAGAGTATAGGCAATGAGGTTGAAGAGGTATGGGGTAGATTTAAGAATGTAGTGTGTTCAGCAGAAGTTTGTGATTACAGGAAAGTGGGTGCGGGAGGGTAGAAGAGAGATTGGTGTGTTGATGAGGTAGAGAGTAGTAAGAGAGAAAAAGTTAGCTTATGAGAGGTTTTACAAAGTAGAATTGATACAAGGAGGGAGGAGTGTATGGAAAGAAAAAGAGAAGTTCAGAGAGTGGTGAAGAAACATAAAAGGAGCGCAAATGAGAGAGTGGGTGAGATGCTATCAACAATTTTTTTTTTTTGAGAATAAAAAGTTTTGGAGTGAGATTAATAAGTTGAGAAAGCCTAGGGAACGAATGGAATTGACAATTAAAAATAGGAGAGAGGAGTTATTAGATGGAGAGTTGGAGGTATCAGGAAGATGGAAGGAATATTATGAGGAACTGTTCAATGTTGATGAAGATAAAGACACTGTGATTTCATGCATTGGGTAGGGAGGTATAACATCTTGTAGGAGTGAAGAAAAGCCAGTTGTGAGTGAGGGAGGTGCATGCTGGGATTTATGGGATAAAGACAGAAATGTTAAAAGCAGGTGGGGATATAGTTTTGGAGTGGTTGGTGTTTTTATTTAATAAATGTATGGAAAGTAAGGTAAGGTACCTAGGGATTGGCAAAGGGCATGTATAGTCCCTTTGTATAAAGGAAAAGGGGACAAAAACAGAGTGCAAAAATTATAGAGAAATAAACCTGTTGAGTCCTAGGTAGTAGATTGGTATACAGCAATCACCCAATCACCCAGGGAGGTACTACCGTCCTACCAAATGTGTGTGAAGCGGAAACCTGTAATTGTTTTACATGATGACAGGATTGCTGGTGTCTTTTTACTGTCTCATAAACACGCAGGATAACAGGTATATCTAGCTACTTCTACTTAAACTTAGGTCACACTACACATGCATGTACAAGCATATATGTACACCCCCCTCTGGATTGTCTTCTATTTTCTTACTAGTTCTTTTTTTTTTTTCAACAAGTCGGCCGTCTCCCACCAAGGCAGGGTGACCCAAAAAGAAAGAAAATCCCCAAAAATAAAATACTTTCATCATCATTCAACACTTTCACCACACTCATACATAATCACTGTCTTTGCAGAGGCGCTCAGATACGACAGCTGAGAATAGTCCCTCCCAGCTGTCACTATCCCAGACCCCTCCTTTAAAGTGCAGACATTGTACTTCCCATTTCCAGGACTCAAGTCCAACTAAATCAATTAACTGGTTTCCCTGAATCCCTTCACAAAATGTTACCCTGCTCACACTCCAACAGATCGTCATGTCCCAAAAACCATTCGTCTCCATTCACTCCTATCTAACACGCTCACACATGCTTGCTGGAAGTCCAAGCCCCTCGCCCACAATACCTCCTTTACCCCTTCCCTCCTACCTTTTCTAGGACGACCCCTACCCTGCCTTCCTTCCCCTACAGATTTATACGCTCTCCAAGTCATTCTACTTTGATCCATTCTCTCCAAATGACCAAACCACCTCAACAACCCCTCTTCAGCCCTCTGACAAATACTTTTAGTAACTCCACACCTTCTCCTAATTTCCACATTCCGAATTTTCTGCGTAATATTTACACCACACATTGCCCTTAGACAGGACATCTCCACTGCCTCCAGCCTCCTCCTCGCTGCAGCATTTGCAACCCATGCTTCACACCCATATAAGAGTGTTGGTACGACTATACTTTCGTACATTCCCTTCTTTGCCCCCATGGATAACGTTTTTTGTCTCCACAGATACCTCAATGCACCACTCACCTTTTTTCCTTCATCAATTCTATGGTTAACCTCATCCTTCATAAACCCATCCGCTGACACGTCAACTCCCAAATATCTGAAAACATTTACTTCTTCCATAATCCCTCTCTCCAATGTGATATCCAATTTTTCTTTATTTAAATCGTTTGATACCCTCATCACCTTACTCTTATCTATGTTCACTTTTAACTTTCTACCTTTACACACTCTCCCAAACTCGTCCACTAACCTTTGCAACTTTTCTTTAGAATCTCCCATAAGCACAGTATTATCAGCAAAAAGTAACTGTGTCAATTCCCATTTTGCATACAATTCTCCATAATTCAATCCCACCCCTCTCCCCAACACCCTAGCATTTACTTCTTTTACAACCCCATCTATAAATATATTAAACAACCATGGTGACATTACACATCCCTGTCTAAGACCTACTTTTACCGGGAAGTAATCTCCCTCTCTCCTACACACCCTAACCTGAGCCTCACTATCCTCATAAAATCTCTTTACAGCCTTCAGTAACCTACTATCTATTCCATACACTTGCAACATTTGCCACATTGCTCCCCTATCCACTCTTATCATATGCCTTTTCCAAATCCATAAATGCAATAAAAACTTCTCTACCTTTATCTAAATACTGTTCACATATATGCTTCACTGTAAACACTTGATCTACACATCCCCTACCCACTCTAAAGCCACCTTGCTCATCTGCAATCCTACTCTCTTTCTTACCTCTAATTCTTTCAATAATAACCCTGCCATACACTTCACCTGGTATACTCAGTAAACTTCTTCCCCTATAATTCTTACACTCTCTTTTATCCCCCTTCCCTTTATATAAAGGAACTATACATGCTCTCTGCCAATCCCTAGGTACCTTCCCCTCTTTCATACTAGTTTTTGTTCTTGTTTATTTCCTCTTTATCTCCATGGGGAAGTGGAACAGAATTCTTCCTTCGTAAGCCATGCGTGACGTAAGATGCGACTAAAATGCCGGGAGCAAGGGGCTAGTAACCCCTTCTCCCATGTATATTACTACAGTGGACCCCTGAGTAACGAACCCCCCCGGAAATCGTACAATTATGTAAGTATAATATTGAAAGTGCTTTTGTAAGTGTATTTTTGGGGTTCTGAAATGGACTAACCTACTTGACATTATTTCTTAAGGGAGTAAATTCATTTGGTAATGGCACTTGAGCAGGCTTCTGGAATGAATTTTGTTCGTTACTCGGGGGTCCACTGTAAATGTAAAAGGAGAAACTTTCGTTTTTCCTTTTGGGCCACCCTGCCTCGGTGGGAAACGGCCGACGTGTTGAAAGAAAGAAAAGAAGAAACTTTCAAGCTTTTGGGAGATACTGAAGAGAAGTTGCAGAGGTTGGCGACTGAGTTTGGAAGGGTATGTAAAAGAAGGAAATTAAAAGCGAACATAGGAAAGAGTAAGGTGATGAGGATAACAGAAATTTAGGTAATGAAAGATTGGATATCAGATTGGAGGGAGGGAGTGTGGAAGAAGTGAATGTATTCAGATATTTGGAAGTGGACTTGTCAGCAGATAGGTCTATGAAAGATGAGGTGAATCACAGAATTGATGAGTGGCAAGTGATGCACTGAGGAGCCTGTGGAGTCAGAGAACATTATCCATGGAAGCAAAGAGGGGAATGTATGAGAGTACAGTTATACCAACACTCTTATATGGCATGGGTGGTGAATGTTGCAACAAGAAGGTTAGATGCTGTGGCGTTGTCATGTCTGAGGGCAATGTGCAGTGTGAATATAATGCAGAGAATCTGTAGTTTGGAAATTAGGAGGTGCTGGGTTACTAAGGTTGGAGGGAGGGGGTAAAGGAGGTTTTGTGTGTGTGAGGAGCTTGGGCTTCCAGCAGGCATACGTGAGCATGTTAGATAGGAGTGAATGGGGTTGAATGGTTTTTATGACTTGACATGCTGTTGGAGTATGAGCAGGCTAACATTTATGAAGGGATTCAGGGAATCCAGCAAGCCGGACTTGAATCCTGGAGGTGTGAAGTACAGTGCCTGCACTCTGAAGGAGGGGTGTTGATGTTGCAGTTTTTTAATTGTAGTGTAGGTGCGATTATGACAAGACAGTGATGGAGCAAATGATGATGAAAGTGTTTCTTCTTTTTCAAGTCACCCTGCCTTGGTGGGAAATGGCTGACGTGTTAATAAAAACAAAAAACAAACAGAAGTCTTCATACTGGTACACAGTTTATTTTAGTAAGTGTCCAAACTCCAAGATCATTACAGTACAGTATTACCTCAAATTAAATCAAGACATACATCCTCAGTCACCAGCACAGTTTTTTTTTTTAAAATAACTGTGGAATTGTGAGGAATCATGGTATGGATGTAGTGGCAGCAGTGATCAAGTGCAGGTCACTACAATGAGTGCTTAGATTTTCCATAACTAATGATGCAGGGGTCAAATCATAGCTCTTGGCCCCGCCTCACTAAATGTTTGGTATTGTGTGTGTACTGTGTTGGGAAGAGCATTTTATTGAGCAGAGCATTCTACTGGGCAAAGTATTGTATTGGGCAGAGCATTGCATTGGGAAGTATTTTGGGCACAGCAGTGTGGCAGTAAACGATTAAGGCCAGGGGATGACAGGGCAGGGAAGATGAGAAAACTGGGTTCACCGAGTTTAATAATCAATCATATCTTTAGTACAATAAAAATTTATGCACTTTTCATTTTTTCTGGTAGAGACACTAAAATTCAATTATAATTTGACTTTACCATCAACGTGCAAAAATAGCCTATAAACAATACTTCTACAAAACTTAACAAGATGTGGCGGCGAAGAGAAGCAGTGGCAGCAACAGCACTCCCAAGTATGACCTAACTGACTACAGCCTTACCATGTAGGACCTGACCCAGGCCACTTCTCTCCCTTACTTCCATAATTATTTATAACCTGTCAAAGACAAAACTCATTACTTACTAAAAATTTAAGAATACATTACATGTAATTACATCAGTCATCAAATTTCCAACAATCATATTTGATCAATACCCGCTAGAAAATTTATCCCCTGCCTTTTATGAGGTTGGACATTAGTTTTATAAATACAGTGGACCCCCGGTTATCGGTCATAATTCGTTCCAGAATGCTGTTCGAGTGCCTTTGCCGAACGAATTTGTTCCCATAAAGAATAATGTAAATGAGATTAGTCCTTTTAGACCTCCAAAAATATACTTACAAAAATACACTTACATAATTGTTCGAGTTTGGAGCAGTACGAAATCCAGGGGTCCACTGTATTTTGTTTTTTATTATTATAAGCCCACTAGCACTATGCTTTCACTATGCAATTTCTTCAACATTTTACTCTGCTATTTTATTTTACTTAACTGGAACCACAGGAAGGTAAACAAGAAATACTGTAGATACAGTACAATGTAAACTTCATTTACAGGAAGTGTGAAATAAGTTGACCAAGTAACAGTAGCAAGACTCTAGAAACACGTTACAAGTAAAACCTGTCATTAGTCTGAAACTTACTTTTTCTATGGAGTCTAAATCTTGCCGAAGTTGAGATTGTAAAGCCTTTAGAGTGTGCAGTGGTAGCTTCTCCAAGTCAGTATGAGGGTGGAGGGCCTGTACATAAGGTCCTAAACGTCCAGCTCGTAGCTCTTCCATTTCCTTCTGCTGGGCTGTTATCTTACCTACAAACTGTAAAAGAAGAGCTTGTCTTACATGCATTGGTAGATAGTTTAAAATGAAAAGTGTTATCTGCCAAAAATAAAAATAAATATGAGCACTCTTTTATCAAAGTCAAGCCCATCTCTATACCAGATTAAGAAGCTAACTACTAAGTCAATTTTGGCCATTCAAAACTATAATCAGGAGCTTCTACTGTAACTTTATTTAATCTTGACTTGGCAACATACACAAATACATTTAGGAAAGTTGCTCACTCACAATACAAGGATTTAATAGAATGGGTGAGGTCATGTATTAAACTCCCTCAACCATTCTTGATGCTTCCCAATACTTTTAATTATTTATTGCTCTTTTGCCATTCAGTGACCTCTGGGTGTTAAGCTTATTGCTATTTTTTAGTCAACTCTCACAATATGCTGTACATAATCTCTCAAAAAGTTACCAACAACGAACAAGGATGGTGCATTAACATTTTTCAACGAGTTCTTTCTGTCATCTATAATTGTCAAGGCTTATATTCTATATAATTGCCCTTAAAATGCAAATCTTAACCGAGATGCTAGTTTAAAACATACTGCATTTCCATACTCTCTTCATATGATTAAATAAGACAAAGTAAAGCCTTCCTATTCTTATATAATAAAGATTCCTCCATAATAACACTCCTCTCATCTATCCATGTAATCCCTCATTGTATCCTTTTACTGTCATATATTTTGCATGTAAAATACTACTTTGTTCAGTGTACTTAACAAGAGCTGGATTTGGAAATGGAGAAGGAAATACCGCTCGACTGACATACCATACATCACCCAATAGGCCTACTGAGTTACTAGGGGAAAAACAGAAAAACTAAAGAAAAGAAATGATACAAAACTTTGCACTCTTGTAGTGTATCTGGCGTGCATTCGCTCACACTGGGACTTTGGGAAAAATAAGACGGTTACTAATTATTATACTAAGAGATCACCCAACTCTAATAGAAAAAGACATCACTTTTAATAATGTTTTCCCATCTCTGCCATTTTTCTTTTTTATAGTGGGTTTAGCATTGAGTAGTGTACTACATAAAGATAAATGTGTCTGAGCAGGACTTCCCATACCTCCTCCTTGGTCTGTTCAGCCATTTTATATTTCCTGTTGGCGTCGTCGGCCTCGCGTCTCCAAGCCTCACATGCTGTCCGTGCCTGAGCAATGCCCTCCTCCCATGAAGCCAGCTACAAAATGTTTTATGTTATAAGGAATGGAAGGGATATTTGAAGCGTAAGCAATGCCCTCCCGTGATGCGAGATAAAGAAATGTTTCGTTACGGGAAATAGAAGGGATATCTCAAGCTCAAATGAATTTTTGCTTTATGAAATATGTTTCATACTGATAAGGTTTATGACATGTGGAGGGAGCAAATATTGACAAAATGACTAACGGTATATCTTGACTGTCGAGTGGAATTAGGAAGTTTTTTTTTTTTTTACACACCAGCCCATTCCCATTGAAGTAGGGTGACCCAACAAGGAAAATGCAGATACAGCATAAATTATGATGGAAAGAGCAAGTGAAGGAATACATGCGTGAGACGGCGTATTTATGGAGGAATCTTGAGATTGGTTTCGAGACGAAGTGTTGGAAAAAGTGCTGCATTTGAGATGAAGGCATACTGAACACCGACTGACTAATTTCAAGATACTGTATCTCATAAGGTTAATTTCTGTCCCATATTTTAGATAAAGCTTTATAAAAATGCAGTTTAAAAATCAGCTCCTAAGCTTCACCCACCTTGGCTCGATTTGTGGTCAGTTCCTCCCTCAGACGTTGAATCTCTGAGGTACTGCAGCTGCTGCTGCTGCTGAAGGGAGTCATGAGGGGAGACTGTGACAAGGGGTTGCTGAGTGGATTTCGACTGTGTGGGGACATGTTGGAACCAAGGTCAAAGAGGCCTGCACTTGTGCCACTTGATGAGAACACTCCACTTCCTCCTGTTATTTTGCCTACTCCATTATTGCCTAGGAATGCTGCTGCTGCTGCTCCCTGTAAGTTATTACAAAAATACTGCAGATATTATATACATGATAACTATTGGCCATGCGATACTATGAAAAAACCGAGGCCTTTCATGAACAAAAGACACAAATAAAGTAAGCCTTATATTTATTAAATAAAAACCTTATTCTCTGTGTGTCTTTGATTCACCATCTTTCAACTTTTGCCATCTACTACATATCAACTGAAGTTTTGTTTAATTTTATTATGGAGTAAGAAAGGCATTATATTTTTCAGATCTATAACAAGAAACAGACCTAAGAGCAATAACTACAAAGATACCTGGTCCATGGAGTTTTCATGGTGTAATGATGACTGCAAAAATGAATGTGGGAAGGCTGGAGATGAAGTAGATGATGGTGAAGGATTAGTAATTAAGCCTCCAGATCGTTCTTGAAAGTTAGAGCCAGGAATGTTTACTGGCGCACTAGACCCAAGCAATCCTAGGGGAAACATAATGGCGAAGTTTCAGTAAAGTCCATAAGTATCACAATTTGATCCTTTAATCCATTACTTCAACACTTAGGAACTGAATACAGTTTACTGGAGAATCTTATAACTTTCTTAAAATAAGTAGGTACCATACTTCTAATTACTTTTGTGCAGGTCTTATCAACTAGTCATATACAGTGGACCCCCGGAAATCGAACGCCTCCCAACTCGACCTATTATGTAAGTTTATTATTGTAAGTGTTTTTGTAAGTGTATTTTTGGGGGTCTGAAATGGACTAATCTAATTTACATTATTCGTTATGGGAATAAATTCGTTCGGTAACAGCACTTAAACAGCATTCTGGAACGAAGAATGTTCGATTTCCGGGGGTCCACTGCATACAATTAATCTACAATAAACCCTCGGATAACACACTGAGAAGATACAATTAACCTAGACCATGAAAAACAAAAGAGGAGAGCCATAACCTCTCCAGAGAAGGAAGTTTTTCAGTGTCAGGAAGGAAAAATCTGTTAGCGGTATATTTTCAGTGTACACATCATAAAAAAAATCAGTTTACACTGTACCACCCACCCCTAAAATTTCCCCACAACCACACACTTTCACACACACCATTCCAACCAGCAACCTCCACCCACATAACTTGCCCATATAACTCCCCTCCCCCCAACTGCTTATACCTACACAATTTTCCCCACTACCTGAAGACCACACCTTGCCCAGCCCCACAACCTCACACCCACACCTTACCTGACCTTTCACCCACTACCACCACCCACATACCGAATCACCCACTACCACCACCCACATACCGAATCACCCACTACCACCACCCACATACCGTACATCCCACCCACTACCAACCACCCCCCACACACGAATCACCCACTACCACCACCCACATACCGAATCACCCACTACCACCACCCACATACCGAATCACCCACTACCACCACCCACATACCGAATCACCCACTACCACCACCCACATACCGAATCACCCACTACCACCACCCACTACCACCACCCACATACCAAATCACCCACTACCACCACCCTCATTACTGCCTACATCACCCACCCATCATCCAATCACCACCCACACCAGGTCACTGACAACCACACCTTTCACACACAAAAACTCCCCCACATGGCCCCACTCCCACACCTTACCCATGCTTTCACTCACATCATTACCTCACAGCTCCAAGCCCACAGACTTCCTCCCACACCCACACTGTACCCATGCTTTCATCTAGTTATGCAGCCACCCATCATCCTCATTACTGCCCATACCAACAACCACACACTCATCCACCACCCAGACTGCCAACCACATGGTCACCATCACACCACCTCGTTGTTTCAAAACTCCAACCCCCACACCCCTCCACCTCCCAACACCAGCCTCCAGCTCTTGCCTCCACCCCTCCACCGTTCAGTCTTCCTCTTCCACAACAACAGTCCCCCACCCCCACACTTAGCCCACTGACCCCAACTGCTTTACTTCTCTCACGTACACCCCAACCATTCTAACCCATCCTTTATAACTCCCATACAGTTGCAGCAAGTTGGACAATCAAACAATAAAGTACCTTTGTCTGCTAGCAGAGATGTGGTTGCAGGATCTTTGATGCACATCATCACATCAACCTTCAATTACATTATCATCACTGCTTTTTACAATTTTGAGACCCATAATTTTTTTTTTCGGAGTCCAATGAACATAACCCTATTTTTTCCATATACAGTGGAACCTCGGTTTTCATATGCCCTAGTTTGTATGTAAAACTATAGTTATTCTCTATAAAATGTATTTTTTTTTAATATTTTTGGGTGTCTGGAATGGATTAATTGGATTTATATTATTTATTATGGGAAATATTAACAAAAAATACATTTTATAGAGAATAACTATAGTTTTACATAAACTAGGGCATACAAAAACCATGGTTCCACTGTATTCTTCAATTCAGGAACGTGACTACCGTGTTATCCGAAGGACTACTGTATTTCTATTCCTAAAGTACTTCACCTTAGAATGCTTTCACTGTTCCCCACTTCAGCAGGTATTTCAAAAAGCTTCTCACCTGAACTAGCTAAACCCGTTGATATAGAATTACTTAAAGAATTATTTTCCACTTCTAGTTCTCTATCTAAAGATGCAGCAATGTTCAAAGGTTCATCTAGGCTTAAATCCTCTAAAGCACTTCCTGTTGAGAAAGAACACAAAGATTAGTCTCTTTATATTAACAATTAAGTTAACTAAAAATATATAGTATGGTGCTGATGATCAACAGTCACACTTACTGTACTTGCACCAAAAATTCAACTTTAGTGGAAAACTCTTTAAGTCCTCCATTCCTTAAACTGGATATACTGAGATGCAATATGAATCTTAACCCTTCAACTGTGGTAATCCCAGAAAAATAATTCCTGTCTGTATGGCATTAAAAAAAACTCAAGAAAATGAAAGTGTTATTTTTATGAATTGAATAATACTAAAATGAGTGGAATCTGATAACAACTTACGATTTTATGGTGTGTTGACTAAAAAACATGATCACTTAACAGCAACAGCAGCGTAAATGTATCGGTGATAATTACATTTTACGATATGGCGTTAAATTATAATTTTTTTTTTACTTGCTTTTAATGTTTAACACTATATACACTAGTTTCTTATGATTTTAGATGTACAGCCTCTCCTCACTTAACGATGGAGTTCTGTTCCTAAGACCACGTCGGTAAATGAATTCGTCGCTAAGCAAGGAGCATACTGTAATGGTAGTGGGTTTGTGACAACCATCTTTGATATTGTTTTAATGTCACCTTTGCACCATTTATAACATTTTTAAATGTTTATACAATACTGTACTGTATATTGTAATAAACAGAATAGAAGAAATCAGCTCTAATATACATTATTTAGGTATGCATACTGGTTAGAGAGCCCGTCGTAAGTCTGAGTCGTCTGTAAACGAGTATGTTGCTAAGTGAGGAGAAGCTGTATTTTAGCACTTTAATAATAGGGAACTACTTAGCCTGACATTATTCCGCTTGGATACAGTATAAATTGGTGACAATACCTTACTTATAATAAGGTCATCTCATTCTGCTACATTCTCTCTAAATGCCCAAAACACCTCAAAATCCCCTCCTCAGCCCTCTGTTTGGTAACTCTACACCATATTTTAATCTCTGACATAGCAGTAATATCTTAAAAGTCATGGAGTGTCTTATTTCCCCTGCTGACTGGCTTCAGTTTCACTATTGTACAGACAATTCAGATAAATACTGAAGTTACATTACAACAGAAATCTGTGATCTCATAAAACTGCTGCTAGTCAAGCCAAAGTCAGCAGCTCTCTCTCCATTTCTTCCAGACACAACCTTATACACAATTTTATTATTAAACATTTTTTCCTTGGTTATTACTATCTTAAATGCATTCATCGTTAGTACAATTTTGTTTGGTATAGATGCGAGTTCCAATTTTTGGTACAGTTTGGTAAGTAAATCTAAATTATATTTTTACATTTATCATACTGTGAGTGTGTGATAATAAAGTACCATATATTCAACATAGCCCAGTAGACACTATTAATCTTTCCCATACTCTTTCCTTCCAATGTTTCAACTAAAGATTAATACCACTTATAAGAAATTATTTTGGCCTTTTTGGAGGGTTGCTGAAAAAATTCTTATTTTTCTCGCATGTTCACAACCCAAAATTTATCATCACATTTGCCTCACAATCCAAATGGTACCAGTACCTACTTAGCACTGCATCACATTGCTGTACATTTAAAGCATATTATACAAACACTTGCTCAATTTCTTTCAGGATCACAACCCTAAGTTTGGGAGCCAATGACTAAAGCAACATTTTAAAAAAAAGAGATAATTCGGTGGTAAGAAGAGTTGTATTATGAGTTTGCCCCACTTCAATAGGCCCTACTGAGCACATTGATGAAGGCACTTACCTACAACAGATTCCACAGTGTCGCTGGTGGGGTAGAATGGAGGGGCCAGGGGAGAGACTGTCGATGATAAGCTGGAGGGTAGCGACGACACAAAGGAGGATGACTGTGAAACGGGAACAGAGACAGGGAGGGTGATGGGTAGGCTGATGTTTGCTGGGTGGCTTGGGATCATATTGGCTAAGAAGAGAGACTGTTTACGTTTACTTTTCTCCTGGGGATCTATAGAGTGATCGTTATCGATGGCAGCTAATTGTTTTTTAAAGTTGGTTTCCCGGTCTTCCCGTTCTGAGCCTGGAGCTTTGTGGTATGAGCTCAGACCACCTAAACTCAAGCCACTCACTCCACCTCCTAAGCTTCCACTTAAACCTAGAGCATCAGAAGAGCCTCCTAAAAGTGTGTTCCCACTGAAGTGGCGTGGTTTACTGCCAATAGGTGCTAGAGGTGGTGGAGGATGACTCATCCCATTACCAAATACAGAGTCTATATTATTGCTAATGCTTGTTACCTGAAAATGATAAAACAAAAAAGCTTTAGTGATTATTATAAACACAAACTATTAAAATTTAAAATTAAATACGTACAATATAAATTTCAATGAAATATTAGTGTTTACACAGCTGTCTTTCAATATGAATGTATTTAAAAATAAAACAACAATGTGAAAACCTAACTAGCATACAAATATACAATAAGAGATGCACAAATATCCTGCACATAGGAGAGAGAAGCCTATGATAATGTTTCAGTCTGCCTTGGACCATATACAAGTCTGTGTGACTTGTAGATCCTCAAGTCGGACTCAACCATCGTCACAAGTTTCTCCCTCTCCTATGTGTGGGTTATTTGTTTATTGTTCCAGTCATGGTATTGTGCCTTTTCGTTCAACAAATGCAAAAATCTACTGATTGATTTTGCTGAAAATTAATGAGTGATCCTAATTTTTTTTTTTTCAACAAGTCAGCCGTCTCCCACCGAGGCAGGGTGACCCAAAAAGAAAGAAAATCCCCAAAAAGAAAATACTTTCATCATCATTCAACACTTTCACCTCACTCATACATAATCACTGTCTTTGCAGAGCCACTCAGATACTACAGTTTTAGAATAGTCCCTCCAAACTGTCACTATCCCAGACCCCTCCTTTAAAGTGCAGGCATTGTACTTCCCATTTCCAAGACTCAAGTCCGGCAAAATCAATAACCGGTTTCCCTGAATCCCTTCACTAAATATTACCCTGCTCACACTCCCAACAGATCGTCAGGTCCCAAAAACCATTCGTCTCCATTCACTCCTATCTAACACGCTCACACAAGTTTGCTGGAAGTCCAAGCCCCTCGCCCACAAAACCTCCTTTACCCCCTCCCTCCAACCTTTCCGAGGATGACCCCTACCCCTCCTTCCTTCCCCTACAGATTTATACGCTCTCCAAGTCATTCTACTTTGATCCATTCTCTCTAAATGACCAAACCACCTCAACAACCCCTCTTCAGCCCTCTAATACTTTTAGTAACTCCACACCTCCTCCTAATTTCCCCACTCCAAATTCTCTGCATAATATTTACACCACACGGTGCCCTTAGACAGGACATCTCCACTGCCTCCAGCCTCCTCCTCGCTGCAGCATTTACAACCCAAGCTTCACACCCATATAAGTGTTGGTACCACTATACGTTCATAGATTCCCTTCTTTGCCTCCATAGATAACGTTTTTTGTCTCCACAGATACCTCAACGCACCACTCACCTTTCCTTCATCAATTCTATGGTTAACCTCATCCTTCATAAACCCATCCGCTGACAAGTCAACTCCCAAATATCTGAAAACATTCACTTCTTCCATACTCCCTCTCTCAAATGTGATATCCAATTTTTCTTTATCTAAATCGTTTGATACCCTCATTACCTTACTCTTATCTTTGTTCACTTTCAACTTTCTACCTTTACACACCCTCCCAAACTCGTCCACTAACCTTTGCAACTTTTCTTTAGAATCTCCTATAAGCACAGTATCATCAGCAAAAAGTAACTGTGTCGACTCCCATTTTGTACTTGATTCCCCATAATTTAATCCCACTCCTCTCCCCAACACCCTAGCATTTACTTCTTTTACAACCCCATCTATAAATATATTAAACAACCATGGTAGCATCACACATCCCTGTCTAAGACCTACTTTTACCGGGAAGTAATCTCCCTCTCTCCTAAATATAAAACCCAATTCCAGAGATAACTTTGAATATGTAAAAGAAGGAAATTTAGAGTGAACAAAGATATAAGCAGGGTTTCCCAGTGAGAAGTAACATGACATTCAATGGGAACAAGTTCCAGTTGCTTAGATATGAAAAAAATGAAGAACTGAAAAGAGACAGTGTTCAAAACTCAAGGAAACCATCAAATAGAACAAAAGAAACACGCGAAAAACCTGGGAGTAATTATGTTGGCTGACCTTTCTTTCAAAGAACACAACAAGGCAAATGTCACAACAGCCAGGAAGATGACCAGGTGGATAATGAGAATGTTCAAAACAATGGAGAGTGCCAATGGTGACATTTTTCAAATCACTTTCTCTTGTTTAGAATATTGTTCATGGTTTTTAAACATTGCAGCAAGGAGGCTGGAGGCAGTGTAGAGGTTGTGTTAGAGATCAATGTGTGGTGTGAATATCATGCAAAGAATTCAGTTTGGAAATTAGGAGGAATAGGGTTACTAAAAGCATTATCCACCGGCCAAGGAGAGGTTATTGAGGTAGTTTCGAAATTTAGAGGATGGACCAAAATAGGATGACCTGGATGGTGTATAAATCTGTAGTGGAGGAAAGAAGAGGTAGGGGTCATCCTAAGAGAGGTTGGAGGGAGGGGCAGTTGGTTAAGGAGGTTTTGCATGCGAGGGGCTTGGACATTCAACAGGCATGTGCGAGTGTGTTCGATGGGAGTGGAGGCAATTAGTTTTCATGACTGATGTGCTGTTGGATTGTGAGCAAGGTAACATTTGTAAAGGGATTCAGGGAAACTGGTTAGCTGGACTTGAGTCCTGGAGGTGGGAAATACAAAGCTTGCACTCTGAAAGAGGGAGGAGGATACGGCAATTTGGAGGGGCATCAGCGCAGCAATGATGGCAAGCCTCTAGCAAGACAGTGACAGACTAAGTGATGGCAAAAGTGTTTCTTCTCCTCCTCCTCCTCCTTCTTCTTCAGGTTACCCTGCCTTGGTGGGAGATGGTTGGTGTGTTAAAAAAATAATTGCATTTATGCATTTAGAAATGGCACATGACAAGGTGGATAGGGGAGCAATGTGACAGATGTGCAAATGTATGGATTAGGTTACTTAAGAGGTAGAGTTTTTTGTGTAGATAGCAAAGCTCAGGTTAATGTGTGTAGATTATTTTTCAGTAAAAGCAGGCCTTAGGGATGTGTGATGTCAACATGGTGGTTATACATATTTATAAATGGGGGTTGTAAAAGTGAATGTTAGGGTGTTGGGAAGAGGTCAAGGATTGAAAGAAGAAAGAATCTAATACAAAATGGGAGTTGAAACAATTTGTTATACACTGAGAATTTGTTAAGCAGACCTAATTTTGCATTTTTCAGGGCTTTAAGACTTGTACAATGCAAACTGGGTGATGTAGTGTCCCATAAACAAAACTGGATTAACCCTAGCAATAATTTTACTATGTGGTAATCTTTTAAACTAATAATAAATTCTACCACGTGACTTTTATCCTTGGAAACAATTTTATCATGTCACAGTCTACTGCACTTTGAAACACTTCTTGCTGTATTTGCTCAGTCACAAAACTGCCTAGTACAGTGGTCCCTCAGTTTTCGCCGAAAATTCGTTCCAGAATGCTGCTCAAGTGCCATTACCGAACGAATTTACTTCCTTAAGAAATAATGTCATGTAGGTTAGTCTATTTCAGACCCCCAAAAATACACTTGCAACAGCACTTACGAAAATACACTTACATAAATGTTCGAGTTTGGAGATGCACGAAAACCGAGGGACCACTGTATTATGATGAATATGCTCATTAACAATATTAAAAGTGAAAACGGCTAAGGCTTACAGTATTTGTTTTAGAGATTTGAGATGAATTACAATGAGTTGTTGAAGCCGTGGTGGAGGACAGCGTTACGTGGTTGTCCACAGGGAGAGCAGACTGAAGGATGTCAGCTAAACTTGTCCCAGTGCAATTTTCACTTGCTGCAGTTTCTCTAACTTGAGTCATTTCCTCTGAGGAAGAAAAGAAATGATAAAAATTGAGCAAAACAATGTTGAACAGTACAGTGAAACAGATGAAGACTTTCAATTAACATTTTAAGACAATTTTTTTTTATATTTTGAAAGGGGTGGTTACAGTGTCAATTTGTAATTTTGGGTAATGCTAAGTTAATGCTAATTATCATGTCTTAGAGTGGTGGTAGAGAGACTAGGAACTGAGGGAAAAGGTACACACACTCATGACTTAGCATGAAAATAGAAGGACTAGTGACCTAGGGTGGAGGTAAAGGAACTAATGACTTACGGTCTTGATGAGCAAAGGCACAGAAGGCTCCTCGTGGGCAGTAGCCATTCTGCTGAATATCGTTGCACTTGGTGGACTTGTAAATTTCTGGGTGGAACTGTTGCTCGGTGCGAGTGTGGCAGTACTGGCAAATGTCTCCATTGTCACAATTACTAGGCTCCCCCCACTCATCGCCATGTTTAACATTAGGACACGCAGTAGACCTGCCATTAAGGGTTTCATGTCACCAGCTACTACTAAAAAAACTCAACATCAGAGATACAAGTAAAATACAAACAACTCCAGGGCCACAAGTATTCATAAAAGATAAATCTAACTAAATTATAACAGATTTTGTATTTACTAACATAAAGCATATCTAGACATTTACCTACATAATCTATGATCTCTTATTCACCTCTACAATAATAAATTTATATGCAGCAGGTAGTGGAAATGATGATGATTAAGGTACCAGACAAAAGTTATATGGGTATCATTAGTGGTACAAGAGAGGAAGGTTTAAGGATGACAAGAGTTATGTAGGAAGAACATAAGAGAAATTTAGGTGCCAGACAAGTTATGAGTAACATAAGAGGAAGGTTTAGTGCCAGACAAGTTGAGTAGCATATAAGAGGAAGGTTTAGTGCCAGACAAGTTGAGTAGCATATAAGAGGAAGGTTTAGTGCCAGACAAGTTGAGTAGCATATAAGAGGAATGTTTAGGTACCAGTCAAAAGTTATATGCATAACACATGAGAGAAAGATTTAGGTAAAACAAAATAATGCAAGCAGCACCAATTGCTCTTTCTTTAACCCTTAAACGGTCCACACATATATTTACGTTAGTACTGCTACTGCCCCAAACGTATTTTTACGTTTTATTTTTCCTGCCTCCAAATTTGGCACGATTGGCCTGAGATGCCTGGTGAGCATAGAATGGGTCTTAACACTTGGTGTGCGCCATATTAAAAAAATCTGGGACCACTTAGTACCTTGTGGGAGCACCAGGTAAATTGAGCGCCAGCTAGAGCAAACACTGCGGTAAACACCAAGGATTCACTGATGTCATATCATATTAACACTCCCCTTTGAAGTGGAAAGTGATGTCAGCAGGCTGGCAGGCCAGCTGGCTGCCTGCCTGCCGGCCACCTGGCTGGCCAGCTGAGTACCTGATTGGCTGTCTATCTCTGTCTGTCTGTCTGTATCTATCTGTCTCTATCTCACAGAAACACATACGTAAATACAATTATACATAGTGTAAATTACCTAGGATAACTAAAAAAATCAAGACAAAGTGATATAATGCACTTGTGATCTGCGTAATACCAATTGGTTTATGAGCTACTCTCAGAGACAAGCAGACAGAAAGACAGACACACAGACAGACAGAAAGACAGACACATAGACAGACAGAAAAACAGACACACAGACAGACACAGGCTGGCAGGCCAGCTGGCTGCCTGCCTGCCTGGCCACCTGGCTGGCAAGCAGCTGGTTGGCCACCTGGCTGGCCAGCAGCTGGCTGGTCAGCTGGGTACCTGATTTGCTGTCTATCTCTGTATCTTTCTGTCTCTATCTCACAGGAACACATACGTAAATACAATTATACATAGTGTAAATTACTTAGGATAACTAAAAAAAAAAAGACAAAGTGTTATACTGTACTGTGCTTGTGATCTGCGTAATACCAGTTGGTTCATGAGCTACTCTCTGAAACAAGCAGACAGAAAGGAGACGACATACAGGCAGACAGAAAGACGGACAGACAGACAGACAGATACAGACAGACAGACAGGTTTGCGTAACAAATAAAGGGAAGCAATGTAAACTCGTCAACTGTCATCACTGTAATTACTGGACTGATGTTGAGCTCACCCTTCGTGAAATGTCACCAGTCAACATTAGTGGAGATCAGATGAGATAAGGCAGCGATGCTTCAAGGGAACTTTTATTATTATTATTATTATCATCATTATTATTCACTATCATTATTATTATTATCATTATTATTACTCACTATCATTATTATTATTTTTATGCACTATCATTATTATTATTATTTGAGTACAATTTCAGTACCTAATATTAGTATCAGAACACAGATTGGCTATGAAATCACAAGAACTACTATAAACTGTGAATATGAGAACATAAAAATTATATAAAATAATAAAAAAAGTGAAAAAAAAAAGGTATATCGGCAACGATTTTGCAAGCGGCAGGACTCCTGTTGCTGTCAGGTGAGCATCCAGTGCCAACTTCTCCGCCTCATATCTCGGTACCTACTGACCCAAATTCTTTTTTTTTATCATATAACTCTTAAAAAAATGTGCTTTTATTTCTATAATAAAAAAAAATATTTTTTTTTTTCAAAAGATTCGGAGCACTGGGTGAGCTAACGTAAATATACGTGTGGACCGTTTAAGGGTTAAAGTGTTTATATCAAAGAAGATTAAGAAAAAGATGATTTGCAATCCAAATTCATAACTGTACATGTTGCAAAGGCAATATAAATCCTTTTCTTACCTATATTTACATTTTTTTGGTGATCTTCTCCTATCGCGAGAATTATGATACTGAGGGCATGCATAACCTTGCCGGCATAACCTGGGCGGCCGCTTGCACTGCTCAGTCTTATAATTAGCTAAAACGTAACTGGTATCTAGAGAGAGACAGAATCAATATACGTATTAAACACTGATTATGCTGCATATTTTATCAGCAATTCAGCCCTGAAATGAGTCCAATTATGTCAACACATATGACAGCTGGGGATGTTGAGGTTAGAACGATCATTTGAATTATAATGTCTCCACACTTCTGGCAAGATAGATAATTCAAAATGCATTACCTTGGTGGGTGTGGGGAGATATTGTCCCAGTCACGGTATTGTGCTTTTTTGTTCTTTCTGATTTTAAAAAATCTATTATCACAGCCCGGCCTGAGACAAGATTTCCCACAGTCTTATCAACCAGGCTGTTGCTTCCTCTGGCCCACAGTCCTACATGGCAATCACAAAGTAGCTAATTTGGCACATTGTAAAAATATGTACATTTTTAACAACTCAGACTGTGGAGGTGACTCAAACCTATGTCATGGGTTTGAGTCACCCTTCACCGGAGACACACAGCCTGGTATCCACTCATCATCACGTCCGCATAAGTTTGTGTGTGATCAGAGTTTTTATACCCTCGCCAGTGACAAACCTAAATGCACTCAGGTATTAGATATCGACATACTTTTATGTGTGTGGAATATCTTTCATTGGTCCCATTCTAGATGCTGCAGCCATCTTGGGGAATTTTGTGCATGTACATACACACTTGGCAGGAGTGTGATGACATCACAATAACATTATCCTCCGACTACAACATTTATTCCTCCTTCAGAGTGCAGACACTGCCCTTCCCACCTCCAGGGCTCAAATCTGGATAACCAGTTTCTCCTGAATCCTTCTAACATCACATGAATTAAAAACCACTTGTCTCCATTCACTATCTAACAGCGGTGTTTCCAGCAGTAGTAGTGAAAGAATTCCTCTCCCAATTGCAGGTTTTTTGTGAACTGTTCCAGCTACAGCATTGTGGCTTTTTGTTCTTTCGCATCAATATATTGTACACTGTGCACCATACGAGCTCCTGTGTATGTATACATCGTGCACAGTTTAAGGGCTAAATAATGCTATACATATATCAGTGTCTCCCCCCCCCATCTAAAAACATGCATATCCAGAAGTATACCCATTAACCTTTTGTCCACTAATACATAATCTAACAAACTGCTGTTATTATTATTTTGGGGTTTTCTTTCTATTTTGGGTCACCCTGCCTCGGTGGGAAATGGCCGATGTGTTAAAAAAAAAAAATCTCACGTCCTTATTTATTCTCTTTTCCAAAAATAAATACTCATTATCTATTACCAAACCTATTTCTAGGCATAATTCAATATGAAGCCACTATCATCATTTGCCTTGGGCACTCCTAACTGACATACAGTGGACCCCCGGTTTTCGTGATTTTTTCATTCCAGAATGCTGTTCAAGTGCCATTACCAAACGAATTTATTCCCATAAGGAATAATGTAAAGTAGACTAGTCCTTTTAGACCCCCAAAAATACACTTACAAAAGCATTTAAAAAAAATACACTTACATAAAAGGGCGAGTTTGGAGCAGGACGAACACCGGGGGTCCACTGTATTACATCATCTACAACAGGTTCTCCATCTTCAACTTTACATCTTCCACAACAATTTATACCTACTGTACATATTTTCTTTTACCTCAACAACCATCTCCTGCCAAGACAGGGTGACCCAAAGAAAAACATAATTCATCATTCTTTCAATTGCTGTCTTGCCAGAAGTGTGCTAACATCACAATGAAAATTACCGTCTGCCTGTAACATCCCCACCCTCCCCTTAAGAGTGGGGGCAGTACCTTTCATAAATACACAAGTTTAAGAATTTTTACCATATTTAAGATGTTGAGTGAGTTTAACGTTACTATTTGCAACCCCTCAAACAAATAAAACAAAATGGCTGTAATAGTCATTAATCAGTGGAAGGAATAAGTAATGACATTAGCAGCAGTAAAAGCAAAAGAGGAATAAGTCAATTACATGAGTTGCAATAAATAATACAATACAAGTGTTCCTTGCTTTATGTGAAAAATGTATTTCAAGAGAGTGGTGTATATTTCAGCAGCTGTATTAATTTCAAAGTGTACTGCATCAGCCTGACCTCACTTAAGTTTTGTAATGATCATATCAAAATGAATCTATATTACACATAGGAAATTGCTGGCAGAAATAAGTCATCTTATAAGAGTGAATTCATACACAACAATCTACATATAAAGCAAAGGATTGCTGTATACAATTCTGTAACAAAATGATGACACAAAAAACATACATTTCATAACTCCTGTAATGAAAAATAGCTGAGCTAGTGATCCCCTGATGATTGAAATTCAGAGAAAGAACAAAACAACAGAATACCTTGCCACTTGGGATCATCATTAACCATATTTCGCTCCTTATCAAGGTTATTGGGACCCGCGCCATTAATGCCATCATGGTCCATCATTTCTAATACCTGTAGCTCTCGTATATCATACACAGGTGGTCTGCGAAAGACAAGTGAGCTCAGAGAATGAACAAAACAGAAGTAAAGTGCAAATGTTAAAGATGAAAGGAAAGAAGAGGATGATGATGTAGGCAAGAAAATGAAACATGACTGTGATGATCACGAAACATGACAATGAATTTTTTTTTAAGGCACATTTTTCCTATTCTTGTTAGTCTTCATGGCACTCAGGCCACAGAAAAGACCAGGACCACATCCAAGGCTTGATCAAGTCATCTCCTATTCATGCAGCCTGAATGATCAAACATCACTGAAATACAGTAAATCTTTTTATAGCCACCATGTAAAATTCCATTAAAAATCAAAACTGCTCAAGAAGTCTTTACAACACTGCAATTAGGTGTAGGACCAGTTTGTCTCTCACAGAATCACTATGAAAACAAAGCATCATATCCAATGGGTAAATCTCTTGGATCTCCAGGAAAAATAAATTTATTATTAAAAACATGTAAACATTGATATGCTGTTGTGTGGAGACTTCTTGCAATTATTCACAGCAGAAACCTCTAAGCAAATTGCAACGACCTTCAAGAAGAACAGGAAAATTGAAGAAAGGTGGGTGTCATCCCTTTGTACGTTTTTTTTTTTTCAAAATGTACCTGATAGCGTTAAATGCTTTTTTCCCCATCACCATGTTGCCAGAGGCATGCCAACATTGCAGCTCAGATACCCCTCCAAAGTGAAATATTCCCACACCTCCTTTCAAGTGCAGGCACTGTCCTTCCCACCTCCAAGACTCAAGTCTGGCTAACTGGTTTCCCTGAATCCCTTCATAAATGTTACCTTACTCACACTCCAACAGCACGTCACGTCATAAAAATCACTCACATCTATCTAACATGCTCACACAAACCTGCTGGATGTCCAAGCCACTTACATACAAAACCTCCAGGAACTAAAACATTTATTCTGTGCAATAATCACATCCCCAATCCTCTCCTATATTACAATTGCCTTCCATTTTGAATACTCTATTTCTCGGATAATAAATTATAATCAGGAAAGATTTGCCATGGTTTACAGAATTCCAGTAATTGAATCAGATCTAGTAAAAAACCCATAAAACAGGAGAGAATGTGCAGAGGAGGCCTTACCCATCCTCAGGATTATCGACAAAAAACAAATATTTCTGCTACTTTGAGGCCAATTTCAAGCTACTTCCAGCCCTGGAACCAACAAAAATCATCTCTATTTCAGTAGAATGTCTTCCATTCTATCAAATGATACCAAGAAATAGGCAATAAAACCATAAAAACCATCATAGAAAACTCCTCAAAGTCACTTTTAAATAAAACACAAGGTAAGTTTTGCTTTTCCTATCATGCACTGCATGAGGCTTTTTTTTTTTTTATATTGTGCACACTCCCCGCACAAATCCATTCTCTCATATCTAAGCCAAAATTTACCGCCCCAGTTTATCTGAGCGAGCTGAGCTCATAAAGCAGATCTATGCGAGGGACCCAGGTTTCAATAATATGTATATTTCTACGTGACAGTCATTGAAAAGATTAAAAACAAATTACCTTTTGGCAATGAATAATGTCTGATGTGTAGATTAAAGAAAGGAATATTTCTATTTTTAATATTTTATTTTTGTTACTTTGTACAAACAATGATGGCTGTCAATGATTTGTTCGCCAATGTCCAAAAGACTCAGCTTTCAGCCATTAAAGATATGTATCTCTTATTCACATATATTATATCCCATTCTATAATTGTTCTATACTACAAGGTTCAATTAAAGACCCCTCATTATCATTTATACCTGGCACCCCAGGGACAAATAGTAATGGGGTGAAAATGTCTACAAGTTATAATTCTACAATAGTTGTGTTTATTGGTGAATAATCAGAAAAAATGATAGCATGAGAAGGCAATATAGATGCCCTGTTTTGTGAAAAGTTGAGAACATTACCAACACCACATGGATTAGCTTCCACCACACATTTCACTACTCTTACATACTCCTTTCTATAGTGAAATGTCTAGTTGTAATTTTTACAGTACATTTGTCCTTGCTAGTGTCTGATGAGAATTTTAATACAGAGCAAGAAAGATGCTGAATGTTATGAAAAGTTATGGTGATTGCTGACGCCACACACGGTAGTTTTCATTATTGACATTCTCCTGCCATTTTTAGTAGAATGTTTACAATATTGCTAATTCTGCAATATTTGTGCTTGTTTGTAACTGAAAGGAAATAAGAGTCGGAAAGCAGCATTTTCAAAAACTGTCCGAGGAATACTGGGACAAGACAAAGGTGTGCCTTGCTGCCTGATAATACCCATGTTAACAACTATAATTACTCAAGGCTTAATTTTATAATAAAAAGTAATTTTCACAAATTTTCCTAGCCCATATTATATTTAAGAAATATATAAATGAAAGTGTTGAATGATGATGAAAGTATTTTCTTTTTGGGTCACCCTGCCTCGGTGGGAGACGGCCGACTTGTTGAAAAAAATAAAATAAAAAATAAATGAAACATACTTGGACTTCCAGCAAGCGTGCGTGAGCGTGTTAGAAAGGAGTGAATGGAGACGAATGGTTTTTGGGACCTGACGAGCTGTTGGAGTGTGAGCAGGGTAATATTTTGTGAAAGAATTCAGGGAAATCGGTTAGCCAGACTTGAGTCCTGGAAATGGGAAGTACAATGCCTGCAGCTCTCTGCCAGTCCCTAGGTACCTTCCCCTCTTTCATACATTTAATGAACAAAAGTACCAACCACTCAAAAACTATATCCTTTTCCCCTGCTTTTAACATCTGTCATGATCCCATCAGTTCCAGCTGCTTTACCTCTCTTTCATTCTACGTAATGCCTCACACACCTCCCCACACTCATCCTGCTCTTCTTCACTCCTAAAAGATGTTATACCTCCCTGGCCAATGCATGAAATTACTACCTCCTCTTCAACATTTAACAATTCCTCAAAATATTCCTGCCATCTTCCCAATACCTCCAACTCCCCATCTATTAATTCCCCTATTCTGTTTTTAACTGTCAAATCCATTTGTTCCCTAGGCTTTCTTAACCTATTTATCCCACTCCAAATTTTTTTATTCTCAGCAAAATTTGTTGACAGTGCCTCACCCACTCTATCATTTGTTCTCCTTTTTAACTCCCTCACCACTCTCTTCACCTCTCTTTTACTCTCTATATACTCCACCCTTCTTATATCACTTCTGCTGTGTAAAAATCTCTCATATACAACCTCTTTCTCTTTTATCACACCCTTTACCTCATCATTCCACGAATAACTCCTCTTTCCTTCTGCACCCACCCTCCTATAACCCCAAACTTCTGCACTGCATTCTAACACTGCCTCTTTAAAACTATCCCACCCCTCTTCAACCCCCATACTACCTATACAGTGGTCCCTCGGTTTTCGTGCATCTCCAAACTCGAACATTTATGTAAGTGTATTTTCGTAAGTGCTGTTTTAAGTGTATTTTTGGGGGTCTGAAATAGACTAAACTACGTGACATTATTTCTTAAGGAAGTAAATTCGTTCGGTAATGGCACTTGAGCAGCATTCTGGACCGAATTTTCGGCGAAAACCGAGGGATCACTGTACTCTCATTAGCCCACCTTTCTGCCAATAGTTGTTTATATCTTACCCTAACTTCCTCCTCCCTTAGTTTATAAACTTTCACCTCTCTCTTACTTGCTGTTGCTGCTTTCCTTTTGCTCCATCTACCTCTTACTCTAACTGAAGCTACAACTAAATAATGCTCCAATATATCTGTTGCCCCTCTATAAACATGCACATCCTGAAGTCTACCCATCAACCTTTTATCCACCAATACATAATCTAACAAACTATTTTCATTATGTGCTATATCATATCTTGTATACTTATTTATCTTCTTTTTCTTAAAATATGCATTACTTAATACCAAACCTCTTTCTATACATAATTCAATTAAAGCCCCCCCCCCCTTTTCATTTTTTCCCTGGCACCCCAAACTTACCTAGTACTCCCTCCACAACAGTTTTACCCAATTTAGCATTTATTCCCCCACCACAAGTACTCTCTCACTTGGTTCAAAACTCCCCATGCACTCACTGAACATCTCCCACAATTTCTCTCTCCTCTACACTTCTCTTCTCCAGGTGCATAAACACTTACTATAACCCACTTTTCACATCCATCCTTATTTTACTTCACATAATCCTTGAATTTGTACATTTATATTTCCTCTTTTCCTGCCATAACTGATCCTTCAACATTACTGCTACTCCTTTCTTAGCTCTAGCTCTATTAGAAACCCTTGACCTAATCCTATTTATTTCTCCCCACTGAAACTCTCCTACCCCCTTCAGCTTTGTTTCACTTAAGAGCCAAGACATCTAACTTCTTTTCACTCATAACATCCACATTCATCTCTTTCTTATCATCTACACTACATCCATGCACATTCAAACATCCCAACTTAAATATTTTCTCCTTTTTATTTTTAGTAAGCTGTATGGGAAAAGGGGGCTACTAGCCTATTGCTCCTTTCATTTTACTTAGACTTTTCCAACACGCATGGCTTATGGAGGAAAAATTCTTATTCCACTTCCTCAAGGATATGAAAGGAAAATAATAAGAACAAGAACTATTAAGAAAAAACAAAGAAAACTCAGATGAGTGTGTATACATATACACGTACATACACGAGTAGTGTGACCTATTTGTAAGTATAAGTAGCAAGATATACCTGTTATCTTGTGTTTATGAGACAGAAAAAGACATCAGCACTCCTACCATAATGTAAAACAAATACAGGTTTCTGTCTTACACTCATTTGGCAGGACAGTAGTACCTCCCTGGGTGGTTGCTGTCTACCAATCTACTACGATATTATTATTATTGTGGGGTGTTCTGAACTTTTATAAATTGTTTAAAATGGAATTTTGGTTATTGCTGACTGCCTTCAGCCCCAACAAGTTTGTGATAAGAACATTTGACCATTTTTACTAAGGGTGGGTCTGAACCCTAATTTATCACTAATGGTACCTTTGGTCCTTAATATATCACCAATGATGCCTCTCGTCCTTTATATATCACCGATGATGCCTCTAGTCCTTAATATACTGTATTACTGGTGGTTCTTCTGGACATTATCATCTCACTGGTGGTGCCTCTGGACATTAATATTTCACTGGTGGTGCTTCTCAATATTAATATCTGTGTTACTATCTAGTAAACTCATTCTCTCTCCTCTTCACCCTTCCTTCAATCTTTCTTATCAACCCTCTGTTTATAGAATGATCAACAAAGCCAAATCATTTAAACTTGTGTGTATGAGTTTCCATCAACTAGTGTACTGTTTCAACCTCCATACATATCATCTTCAGTTTATAGCATGTACCAAAATCAACTGTGATATACAAGAAAAAATCCAGCTTAGTAATCCCCCACAGCATGTTATTTATCTGAATTACACGAGTTCCTACCTACTCGAGCTCCAACCTACAGAGCTCCTACCTACATGAGCAAGCTCCTACCTGCATGAGTGAGCTCCTACCTGCATGAGTGAGCTCCTACCTGCAAGAGTGAGCTCCTACCTGCACGAGTGAGCTCCTACCTGCACGAGTGAGCTCCTACCTGCACGAGTGAGCTCCTACCTGCACGAGTGAGCTCCTACCTGCACGAGTGAGCTCCTACCTGCACGAGTGAGCTCCTACCTGCACGAGTGAGCTCCTACCTGCATGAGTGAGCTCCTACCTGCATGAGTGAGCTCCTACCTGCATGAGTGAGCTCCTACCTGCATGAGCTCTTACCTATATTGTTAATGTTCCACTGAATAGAAATAAAACCAAAACTATATGAAGCATGTAAAAGCTGAAGGAAGCCACTTTAATTAACCAATATTAATGTAAGTTGTAGATA
The DNA here is from genome assembly GCA_009830355.1 of Cherax destructor. Taxonomy (NCBI): domain Eukaryota; kingdom Metazoa; phylum Arthropoda; class Malacostraca; order Decapoda; family Parastacidae; genus Cherax; species Cherax destructor. The sequence continues at coordinate 74,922 of WNWK01006806.1, forward strand.
TTTATCACAAATGTTGCTCTAGACTCAGAGAAATAGTATATAAATTAAGTACCTTAAAGAGAATGGTCAGACTTGCAAGTGACGAGCACTAAATGACACGTTCCTCAGAACCCCCGCTGATCATCAAAACCATCCTGCCAACTCCTATGGCAGTCTAGGCACCAGGGCCCACAAGTGCCAAGTATGCCACCATGAGCCTCACCAATCACTCGGAAGGTCACACACTTGCCGATCACAACACTCCCATGAAGTTCCACCACTCCTGTAAACAATAATATCCATAATGGCTCCCTTTTACACCAGACCTGACACATTACACCCCACGCACATTGTTTCCCTTAAAAAAAGACGAAAGTACGAGTGGTCTCGGGCAAATTCTCCAATGACATACTTTTAAGTGACCCTACCAGCGTCCAGAAAACTCCAATTATTGTACAGTGGAACCCCAGTTTTTGTCTGGTCCGGATAACATACAATTCGGATTTTGACCAATTTTTTCGGCAAATTTTTACCCCGGGTTTTGTACAATCTCTCAGAAACCGTCCTTACCAGACGCATCCGCCTGGAGGAGTGGTTGCCGGGCGGAGGGAAAAAAATACGTAATACTAATAATAATCTCTCTTGGGCACATTAAATGTCTTATTTTACGTTTATATAAACATTTTCATTAATCCATCTATGATATTTTCTTCAAAATTATATAAGAAACACGTTACATAGCATATAGCACATAAACATGCTATGGAGGGGTGGTAGTCGGTGGAGGGAAAACATTATGTTTTCTCTGGTCCAGCACCAGGAAAAAAATTGTGTGCTAAGCTTATGCTTGTATAATTCTTTTGGTAGTAACAAAAGCTTTCACAGAAACAAATCAAAAGCTCAATCTTTCCTGTCACAAACACAACTGCTTGTCTGCCATTAAAAATAAGCAGGTCTATATCATCTCCAAGGTGAGATTGCAAAATCTACATTAGCAACAATCTCATCTGACCAGGAAAAAAATTGTGCTAAGCTTATGCTTGTATAATTCTTCAGGGGTAGCACAAAATATCCAGTACTAGTGGCAGGAAAACTTATAACCATGGCACAAAAGGTGGCAAAAAGGGCCTTACCTAGTAATTAAATAGCAGGATAAGGTATTATCACTGTTTGTGTAATGTATGAATCTGTGTTGGCCCAGTCACCCCCCTTAATATACATGTATAATGCTTTTGTTTACAATTCTCGGCATGAATTATTCATTACTTCTCCCTTTGTTTATGATGGCATCTAAAGGTAGTTGTTAGAAACGATTAAACTCGGTGAACACGGTATGTCGATGGCAATAATATGGCTATGGGCCACATTAAATATCATGAAGCTATGTAGGTAGGTGTAGGTATGTAGCCCAGGCAGACTACAACCTACATCTTTGATATACCTTTGATATACCTTTGAAGAGTTTCGAGAGTATCTACTCTCTGAGCCCGGCCATGGGCCAGGCTCGTCTGGTGCTTGCCTGGTCAACCAGGCTGTTGCTGCTGGAGGCCCGCTGCCCCACATATCCATCACAGCCTGGTTGATCTGGCACCTGGTGAAGATATTTGTCCAGTTTCCTCTTGAAGGCTTCTACACTGGTTCCAGCCGTGTTTCGGATATCTTCTGGTAAGATGTTGAATAGTCTGGGACCCCGGATGTTAATCCAGTGCTCCCGTATTGTCCCCACCGCACCCCTGCTCCTCACTGGATTTATTTTACACTTTCTCCCATATCTCTCACTCCAGTATGTTGTTATGGCAGTGTGCAGATTTGGGACCAGGCCCTCAAGTACTTTCCATGTATATATTATCATGTATCTCTCTCTCCTCCGCTCCAATGAGTACATGTTCAAGACTTGAAGGCGTTCCCAATAATTTAGATGTTTCAATGGCTCAATGTGAGCCGTAAACGATCTCTGGATTTGTTCCAGCTCTGCTATTTCTCCTGCCCTGAACGGGGCCGTCAGCACTGAGCAGTATTCTAAGTGAGGGAGCACTAGCGATTTGAATAGTGTCACCATCGGCATTATTTCCCTTGTTTTGAAAGTTCTCAATACCCACCCCGTCATCTTCCTGGCTGTTGTGATCTTTGTCTACCGGCATCTACCGGCTACCTACACCTGACTTCCTACAAATATGTACTACTCACCTCTCGCCCTACATTAAGACTACAAATATTTTAAAGTAAGTAATGAATGTATACTGTGTATGTATTTTACTTTTTATTGTGTTTTTTAATGCCTAGTTCTATTACTAACTTAAGATAAGTTAGTGTAAACCTGACAACCCTATGCCTGTTGTGGAATCTATTGTGGCTTTGGGGAAGTCCATGGGGTTGGATGCGAGTGGCCAGGATGTGGAAGAGTTGGTGGATGACCACAGGGAAGAGCTAACCACTGAAGAGCTGCAACACTATAGTTACTCTATAAAATTTATTTTTTTGTTAATATATTTGGGTGTCTGGAAAGGATTAATTGGATTTACATTATTTCTTATGGGAAATATTACTTCAGTTTTCATCTATTTCGGATTTCGACCGACCTTCTGGAACGGATTAAGAACGAAAACGAAGGTTCCACTGTACGTATATTAATATTCTTGCTCAGTGTCACTAGCCCACTGTGGTGCCTCTTCCTTTAGAGATGGAGAAGATCAAGCACAATGTAGTCTTTTATCTCCTTCGACATCAAAATTATATCACTTTGTAAAATCTACACTCGAGTATGTGTATTCTGTCCAATTCCATTTGTGGTAATTCTCAGCTAATTGGAAATAACAAAAGCTTTCACAGAAACAAGTCAAAAGCTCAATCTTTCCTGTCACAAACACAACTGCTTGTCTGCCATTAAAAATAAGCAGGTCTATATCATCTCCAAGGTGAGATTGCAAAATCTACATTAGCAACAATCTCATCTGACTAGGAAAAAAATTGTGTGCTAAGCTTATGCTTGTATAATTCTTCAGGGGTAGCACAAAATATCCAGTACTCGTGGCAGGAAAACTTATAACCATGGCACAAAAGGTGGCAACAATGGCCTTACCTAGTAATTAAATAGCAGGATAAGGTATTATCACTGTTTCTCTTGTACGCTAAATCCTGAAACAATCATATTTATGCTATTTCCAAAAGTTGTGTAAACCAACAACTCTCAAGATTTAAAAAATGCTTAGCCTTATTCAAAACTTGAATATAACAACAAATGACTATACTGCAAACAACACTCCTACCTGGCACAGCAATAAACCTTAAATCTCCTGGGATATTAAAGCTCATCTTTGAGATCAGGAATCCAAAGTAATGCCAATAAACTAAGGTAACTATGACCTCAATACAACTAGAAAAATATCCACATTCACTTGCTCACTCATCTGGTACTGCAGGTTAATAAAGTTCTTTCCCTGTCAACCACAACTAGTCTCATCAATCCTCTCATGTCAACTGACAATGAAATTTTCATATCCATTACAAATCCCACCAGGCATTAATTAGTCTAACTGTCAAGAATCAAGAATATATTTAAGGATAGAGAATATTCTTCGGGACACATTTATGAAGGAATTTAGGGAAACCAGTTAACCGGACTCAGTCTTGGAGGTAATAGTGCTTGCACTCTGAAGGAAGTTTGTGGATGTTACAGTTCAAAGGGCCATTTGAATTGTGATATCTGCATGCTTCTGACAAGGTAACTATTAAATAAATGATGGCGAATATGTTTCCTTTTCTGGGTTATCCTACCTTGATGGTAGACAAGTGGTGTGGTGTTAACAAAGGAGGTGCAGGATTAACTGATACTTCCTTAAAACACCTTCACTGTCACAATCCCCAAAATTAAAATTGCTCAGTGTACACATTTAAAAAAAAAACTTCTATAATGGTAGAGAATCTTTTTCTGAAGGTAATGACACCAAAAATACAAAACTTGATGGAAAGCTCATGAAAGTATGCAGGCACAAAGTTAGAACATAAGACCATAAAAAAGGAGGAACACTGCAGCAGGCCTGTTGGCCCATACTAGGCAGGTTCTTCACAATCTGAGACGGTAAAATTTACGCATCAACAATTTTGTCCACGAGTCCTAATTTAAGCCAATTCTATTACTCAATTCAATCAACTTCTTAGCTAGTTTGCTAGTATGCCTTCTATTCTATTAACTGAGCACACGAACCTATTATAACTACCTCACAAAGTGCACAAAAGTTGGTAATTTGGTCAATTTTACACAAAAATTAAAAAAAAAAATCAAATTTAAAAACAAAATAAACACTATAGACATTCCAGGCACTAAAACATTTCCTCTGTTCATTAATCATGTCTCCAGGCCTCTCCTATATCACACCTGCCTTCCATTAATCATGTCACCTGGCCTCTCCTATATCACACCTGCCTTCCATTAATCATGTCCCCTGGCCTCTCCTATATCACACCTGCTTTCCATTAATCATGTCCCCAGGCCTCTCCTATATCACACCTGCCTTCCATTATGAATTTATCCCACACAAAAAGAGAGGTGGTGACCAGACTGTGCGAGTGAGCGTCAGGGTCCTGGTGGTACTCACCTCCGGCCTTCATCACAGTCATTCCTAGCCTCTCTTTTATATACTTTTGCGTGTCGTAAGAGGCGACTAAAATGCTGGGAGCAAGGGGCTAGTAACCCCTTCTCCTGTATATATTACTAAATGTAAAATGGGAAACTTTCGTTTTTCATTTTGGGCCACCCCACTTCGATGGGAAACGGCCGACGTGTTAAAAAAAAAAAAAAAAAAAAAATCAACGATTTTCCCTATTTCTTGGATAATAAAATATAACCAGGAATGATTGGTCCCAATAATTGAATCAGACCTAGTAAAAACCCCTACAACAGACTAGGGGAGGGGAAGGGAGGCCTTACCTGTCCTCGGAAGAATAAGCTACTTTCAGTCATGAAACCAACCAAAATTTTCTCAACTTGAACTGCATATCTTCAATTTTATCAAATGATACCAAGAAACAGCCAATAATACCCTAACTATCCTAGAAAACATCTCAAAGTTGCTATTTTAAACCAAACACATAGTCAGAGTTTTGCTTTCCCATCATGCATTGCATGGGGAAGGTTTTTTTTTATACTGTGCACACTCACTGCAAAGATCCACTCTCATATCTAGACCAAAATTTATTGCTCACAGATTATCTGATGGAGCTCAGCTCAAAACACAGATCTAAGTGAGGGATCCTGGCATCAATAATGTAGATCTATGTGATGGACAGTGAAAGGGTTCATGCACATTGGCAAGTACAGTTAGGTAACATATATATCAGGTACAGACAGACACAATGATGACACTTTTCAAATCACAACAATGTTCAGTGCTGACAGTCTCATTCAGGGCAGGAGAGATATCAGAGCTGGAACAGATGATCATTAATGAACCTCAGAAACAACAAAGCATTTTAAATTACTGGGAATGCCTCAAAATCCTAAATATGTACTCACTGGAGTGGAGAGAGATACTTGATAATATATACAGTAGTACCATGAGTTATGACATTAATTTTTCTTTTTAACACATCGGTTGTTTCCCACCCACCGAGGCAGGATGACAAAAAAAAAAAAAAAAAAAAAAACTTAATCATTAATGCACTCCAGAAAGCACATCCTACCTCAAAACTATTATGAGTCAAACCAAAGATACATGGTTTTATGATAATTTGTTTCTAAACCTTGGAAGTGCAACTGTTACCGAGGTTTAAAAAGACAATGAACAAGCACTAGGATATACAGTGGTACCTCGAGTTACGAGTTTAATTCTTTTCAGAAGGCTGTTCGAGTGCCGATACCGAACGAATTTGTTCCCATAAGGAATAATGTGAATTAGATTAATCCGTTTCAGACCCCCAAAAATACACTTACAAAAGCACTTACAGAAATACACTTACGTATACATAATTGTTCGAGTTGGGAGCTGCTCGTATGTCGAGGTACCACTGTACTTATCAGAAAATTTTTTGGTCCTGGGAATGAATTTTTTTCTAATAAATATGTCCTAGTGTTTGCTCACATGTCTTCTTAAACCTATTTGTTGGTATAAATTACCAAGGTTTATACCAGCTGTTATACCTTGCAGATATAACTTGGAGGCACTGCATCTCCCTTCACCTGCTTCTATCTTATCCACAATTACAATAGTCTTTCCATTTCTATGATAATTTCTCTGATAACTATTTTCACTAGCTTAGATTCACCAACCACTTTAACATTTTTTATTATTTCTTTTTGCTTGATAATGGTAGAGATGGTTGTTTGTGGAAAGCCATACTCACACACCATTGTGCATTTCTTGCTTGATCTTCAGAGAAATTGCCTGGTAATGCAAGAGATGGTATAATTAAAACAAATGTAGTTATGAAGGGTAAATAATCCAGAGTTAGTGTGAAAAAAACACATGGTAGCTTCAAACTGACGAGTAAACAAACTATAGTTTGTTTACTCGTCCAGTACAAATTCTACCACTGGCTGAGATGCTACCAGACATATTCAACCCCACTGCTGACTGGCTGCTAAGCCACCTTCTCAGACCCCCACTCCTACTGGCTCATAAGCTCTCCAAGAAGCAAGCTATCGCATTGATGATTGGCTAAGGCTCACCCACACAAGAACTGACACTCCTAATGGATCAAATTCTGCCCAAGAGGTCAGTGGCAGCTCGTCCATAGGAGCTGCAGAGCTGCAGTTTCCCCAGATGCTCACTGCCAGACGTATGACTTGATCAACCTTAAACTTAAAATAATTTGCAACTGACAAATATATTATACAGGAAAAATCTGTTGTATGTTGTTTTCAATGTATTTATAAGCAAATTTTTTATTTTTTTGTTGAAACAAGATAAAAAATGATTAAAAATAGAAGTTTGATGCGGTACAATAGTACAGTGGACCCCCGGCTAACGAAAAAACTTCATCCCAGAAGCCTGCTCAAGTGCCATTACCGAACAAATTTACTTCCTTAAGAAATAATGTCACGTAGGTTAGTCTATTTCAGACCCCCCAAAAATACACTTCCACAAGCACTTACAATATTATACTTACATAATTGTACGATTTCCGGGGTGTTCGTTAGCCGGGGGTCCACTGTATAGGTATTACTGGGGTTACATCTGGCAGCGAGGAGCTGCACACACCCTGTTGCAATCGGTCTGTTTACGTTGTGAGTATGCGCGTTGTAACGCGTAGCTGGTATTGGTGTTGGTGGCCGTTTAAATTCTGTTCAATAGCATTAAATTTAATTACAATTTGATAAACGATGGCAGTGGAAACCAGAGTAAACTCAGTTAAATATTTACAAAGTATTAACTTTTCGCAGTTGATTTTAAGTGAAAAAGTAAAGATAAAAGAAAAAGGACGACATACACCAGTTTTATCCATTCTACAAAAAAGTACAAGCAGGAGCAAAGAATATACGCGCCAGTTTAGCGTTAGTGTTTACCAGAAAAGTGAATGGCTTTGTGGCTGTGACGAAAAGAACGCTTTATTCTGTTTTCCATGCTTACTATTTGGTGGAGACTCTTCATGAACAAAAAGTGGCGTGACTGACTTGAGGCATTTACCACAAAAAGTAATGAAACATGAGCAGTCAACCAAGCATATAAATAACGTTATTGATTTGTCAATGCTGGGTAAAGTGAACATTGCAGCTAAAATTGATTCAACATACAAGATTTCGATAGCAAAACACAATGAAGAGTTTGAAAAAAAAAAAAAAACAGAAATGTATTGTAAAATCACCTCAGCTAGCCACGTCTCTACCAGCAGGACTGTGACAATCTCTACGAGTACCTATATGTGAATGCTTATCATTATTAAATTTAGTTTAATTTTAAAAATTATTACTTTAACCCTTTCGGGGTAGGTGCCGTACTAGTATGTTTTACGAGTAGGGGTTGGTGCCGTACTAGTACGCGTAAATTCTAGCAGCTTCAAATTAAGCAGGAAACGGCTGGTAGGCCTACATATGAAAGAATGGGTCTATGTGGTCAGTGTGCGACTTTGCAGTCTATTTTTGTATGGTATTTATTGATGTATTCTCAATTTCTTGGTCTCATGTGACAGAATGGAAGATATATTACAGAAATAGAGATGATTTTGATTGGTTTGACAATGACAAGTACCTTGAAATTGAGCTCAAAGAGAAAATGTTCGGTTTTCGCCGATGTTCAAGAGTAAACAAATCACACCATGTGTCCAATACACATCAACTGGCGAGTCTAATATTCTTGCACAAGTGCGCTGATATTATTTATACCATTTTTACAATGATGCAGTTGTATACATAACAGTAAATCTTCTATTTTTTGTGAGAATAAAAATTCAAAATGGAAAGCAAAAGTAATGTAAGAGGGGCCTGGAGACATGACTAATGAACAGAGAAGATGTTATTTTAGTGCCAGGAATGTCTGCCTTGTTTATTCTGGACCCTATTTTGAAATTGGCATCATTTGAAATTTGTGTGAAATTGGCCAAATTGTCATTTTCTGACCACTATTTTGGGTAGTTGAAATTGGTAAATAGGCAGTTTCTTGTACTCAATCAATAGAAGAAATGGAGTTCTAGCGAAATAGCTATGATTTTAGTGGACTGGAACATTGGAATTGGCCAAAAATAGGGCTCAAAGTGGGTGAAATCGCCGATGCGTAAACATCTTCGAGACCGATAAATTCGCGAGAGCATAATTCCGTAAGTTTTCATTCAAATTTCAAACTTTTGGTGTTGTTATGATCGGAAAAAGATTCTCTATCATTTCATAAGAAAAAAAATATTTTTTTTTTTCCCAAAACATTTTCGACCCTGAGAACGTGTTTCCGAGAAGGCCTGTCAACCCCCAAAGGGTTAATAACGTTTATTATGCTGTTCTATGAGGCTTGCAGTTACGCAGTCCCCCCTTCTATTTTTTGACGAGCCACCACTGCAGGAGGTAAGCTACCACATCACTGGTTGGTTGAGGCCCATCAGTGATAATACAGCAATAATAATAATCAAGTACGTACAAGATATGTACAACTATACAGTGGACCCTCGGTTCTCGTTGAAAATTCTTTCCAGAATGCTGTTTGAGTGCCATTACCGAATGAATTTGTTCCCATAAGAACAAATGTAAATTAGATTGGTCGTTTCAGACCCCCAAAAGTACACTTACAAAAGCACTTACAAAAATACATTTACATAAATGTTCAAGTTTGGAGATGCACAAAAACCGAGGGTCCACTGTACCGGTTAATAGCCTGCTCCAAACACTAACAATTATGTAAGTGAATTTTTGTAAGTGCTTTTGTAAGTGTATGTTTGGGGGTCCAAAAGGACTAATCTAATTTACACTATTCCTTATGTTAATAAATTCATTCGGTAACGGCACTTGAACAGCATTCTGGAACGAATTATGGCCGTTAACCGGGGGTCCACTGTATTATAGACCAAGCTGACATCACTGGCATATTACTGTATACAGAAATCCCCTGGTTATGCACAGAAATTTGGGCAACCTAGATTGTTCTTGTTCCCCAGGATGCGACTCACAACAGTTGTACCATTGTACTCGTATCATATCTCCAATCATTCATCACAACACAAAATTAAATTCCTCTATGAGGGTAAATCATAACTCAAAATTATCATTAACTTCAGCCCATCATAGCTCAAGGGCCCACTGTACCTGGAAAGTACTTGAGCTTCTAGTACCAAATGTGCACACTGCCGTAACAACATACTGGAATGAGAGATATGGGAGGAGGTGCAAAATAAACCAAGTGAAGAGCAGGGGCACTGTGGGCACAATAAGAGAACATTGTATCAACATCTTACCAGAAGATATTAGAAACTGCCGAGACAAGTGTAGAAGTCTTCAAGAGTGCACTTGACAACTATCTTCCCCAGAAGCCAGATCAACCAGGCTGTGATGGATATGTGGGCCAGTGGGCCACCACCAACATTAGCCTGGTTGACCAGGAAAGCACAAGATGAGCCTGGCCCAAGGCTGAGCTCTAGGAGTAGAAAAACTCAAACTCATCAATCTTTGTATTTTTGGTGCCATTACCTTCAAAAAAAGATTCTCTACCTTTTCAGAAGATAAAATTACAGTATTTCTTTTTTAACCACAGCACTGTCAACATTTTTAATTTCAGGGGTTGTGACAATGAAAGGGTTGATACATACGTTGAAACATATTGGTGAGAATGAGACTATATCAGTATGAATGCTAATATGATTTGCATCAACAAAGCTGCTATTGATACATCAGGCTTTAACACAATTTCTCTAAGCAGTGTTCAAGTTAGCAGTTTGCAGTTTCTCAAAGCCATTTTGGCTATTATTTAAACAGTTAAAAAATTATTTATGCTAAGCATGAATAATAAAACTTCCAAAAGGCTATTTTATTTATTATTTAAATATATATTGTTATAAAGTTGTTAAAAAATTGCATGCATCAATCATGCATGATAAACTAAGAAACTATAGTGACCTACTTATGTACCAGGGTTAAGAAGAACTATATGTATAATTCTTTTATAAAACTTCAAAACTATTACCTAGATCAAAAAGGATTAATACATTTAACTTCATTGCAGCACTGTACAGAGAAGAAAAAAAATGTAGGCAAAAATCAGTCAATAACTTATGAAGCCTAGACTACCATTAGACATTCCTTAAAATATTTAATATATAAAAAGAATTTTCTGTTAAGGTTCAAGATCAGCAGCCATTCTTCCACCTTGCCTAATGTATGATTATCTGTTTGTAGCCTCACAAGCTGAGCTTTGCTTGTGGTGTCCAGTCTTCAGCATGCTGCCCAGTCATAGCTCTTCTTCAGTAAGATCTATGTACAGTACCAAATTTGAAGGTTAGCCTAACCACCACAGGCAGGAGTCCATCTCAGGGCAAAGATGGTTTCCATACACGTGCAAAATATCTGAAAATCCTTATGCAATTTCACAAAATGAAAATAATTCCCAGCATGAACAGTACTACACTTTAGAAACAAAAACTAGGTGCTTACAGATACATAAAAGGATGAGGGCAGTACTTTGTTGCTTTTGGGGAAAAACAAAACAAAAAAGATGGCATGAAGCTCACCTGACATCCTCTACACCATGAGCGAATGCACAGTGAGGACCATTTTTAACACACATCCCCCGTGAGTCTGTATCATGGACACACATTCCAGTCTTGTAGTACCTAAGATGATACCTTCGTTCTGTATCACCTGCTGTCCGGTGCAGGTAGGGACATCTGCCAAAGTAAACACCACAGGTTATTATACAGTATACATATTATGAAGACAGTAATATATATTTGGCCAAAAGCAGCAAAATAACAACCAAGAAACACTACATTTATGTAAGGAGAGGAAAGACATCTGAGCCAAACAATTTTCATACAGCTTAGAACTGAAGTAAACTGAAAAGAAAGGTATGTTGTAAGATATAAAATTTATTTAACATTATCAGTTACACCTTATGATTCCAAAAACACTGTACTTTAATGATTCAGCAAAATCTTTCTTATTAGGATTTTAACCTTTTCAGTGGCCATCATATAGAACCATGCCATTGACGCCAAGGTCCCTCGAGTGGTTCTACGTCACGAGCTGAGCTCTCAGATAAACAGAGTGGTAAATTTTGGCCTAGATACGAAAAAATGGGTCTGCGAGGTGAGTGTGCACAGTATAAAAAAAAATCCTGCCCCACATGGTGCATGATGGGAAAAACAAAACTGTGATCATGTGTATAGTTTAAAATAGCAACTTTGAGGTGTTTTCTCAGATGGTTTATATGGTTTTATTGGTTTTTTTTTGTACAGTGGAACCTCAGTTGGCAAATTTAATTAGTTCCAGATGTCAATTCGACAACCAAAATCGATGACAACCAAAGCAATTTTTTCCATAGAGAATAATGCAAATAAATTAATCCGTTCCAGACCCCAAATGACAATATAATAATTTAATAATGTACTACTACATAAAACAATGTATAAAATTATACAGCACAGGGAAACTGTAAAAAAGAATACTAAATGAAAATTTAACTGAAATACTGTACAGTAAATGAAAATTTAACTGCCTCTTACCTGTCAGAAGAGAGCTAATGCCATACTGGAAGCAGGAGGTGGAGAAGGGGGTATATTACTGCTTAGAAGGAGAGTCAGTCACCTTCTATTAATATGTCAGACAACTGTCCTTCTGGTGTTGTTTCTCTTCTTTGTCTCTTTTCACCACTAACACCTTGTTCTGGCTCACTGGTTCTTTGTCTCACTAAAAACCTGTCTAGTGAGATTTGTTTCAGGCTCCGTTTTAACACTTGTCTAAATTAAGACATTACACTGTCATTATACATGTTAGAGATGGATGGCCACTGCTTTGTCTGGATGGTATTTTTCAGAAAACTCCTGCACTTCATGCCATTTAGCATGCATCTGCTTGACAAGTGCAATGGGCACATCATCCCTTCCCTCCTCTTCCTCTGATGACAGCTCCTCTGCTGCAATCTGTTGCTGTTCCTTCTGAAGGTCTAGAAGTTCTTCTGTGGTGAATTCAGTTCTATGCTCCTCCACCAACTCCACATCATCTTCAGTCATCTCTAGGCCCAAGGTCTTCCCCAGGGACACAATATCCTCTACCAGCTTAGGCTCATCTTCAAAGCCTTCAAAATCCCTGGCTGCCACAAAGTTAGGACACAATTTCTACCATGCTGACTGCATAGTCCTGTTAAGACACATTTCTCCAGGTTTTGTCTATAAGCCTCAAGCAGATGAGGATATTCAAATGGTTCTTCCAGAACTCCCTGAGGGGTTAAATGTGTTTCTGAAGTGACTTCAAAGCCCCTTTCAAAAAGTGCTTTGGTGTAGTTTCTTGAATTTAGAAATGACCTTCTGGTCCATGGGCTAGACGAGAGGAGTGGTGTTAGGAGGCAAGAACTCCACAGTTATAAAACTGAACTCCTCCAGCAACTCGTTTTCCAAGCTTGGAAGGTGAGCAGGAGCATTATCCATTATCCACTACCACTACTACTTCCACTATTACTCCTCCACCACTTTCTTCTGCCCTCCCTCTGTTCTATCTAGGCTGGAGAATATTGCTGCACACTAACTGCACCTTTCAAGGCAGGTGAAATTCCTGACCTAGAAAATGTGCAGAGAACCTTCACGGCACGCATAACTGCGATAAACCACCTCAATTACTGGGAACGCTTGAAGTTCCTAAACTTGTACTCCCTAGAACGCAGGCGGGAGAGATACATTATTATATACACGTGGAAAATTCTCGAGGGATTAGTACCAAACTTGCACACGAGAGTCACTCCCTACGAAAGCAAAAGACTCGGCAGGCGATGTAACATCCCCCCAATGAAAAGCAGGGGTGCCACTAGCACGTTGAGAGACAACATAATAAGTGTCAGGGGCCCAAGACTGTTCAACTGCCTCCCAGCATACATCAGGGGGATTACCAACAAACCCCTGGCTGTCTTCAAGCAGGCACTGGACAGGCACCTAAAGTCGGTGCCTGACCAGCTAGGCTGTGGTTCGTACATTGGACTGCGTGCGGCCAGCAGTAACAGCCTGGTTGATCAGGCTCTGATCCAACACGAGGCCTGGTCACAGACCGGGCCGCAGGGGCGTTGACCCCTGGAACTCTCTCCAGGTATACTCCAGGTATGTGCGGGTTGTGTGTGTATTGTTCCAGTCATGGTATTGTGCCTTTTTTTTTGTTATTTAGGTTAAAGAATGTAGTGTTATAGTGCTCAGCAGAAGTTTGTGGTTACAGGAAAGTGGGTGCGGGAGGGAAGAAGAGCAATGGGTGGAATGATGATATAAAGAGAGTAGTAAGGGAGAAAAAGTTAGCATATGAGAGGTTTTTACAAAGTAGAAGTGATGCAAGGAGGGAAGAGTATATGGAGAGAAAAAGAGAGGTTAAGAGAGTGATGAAGCAATGTAAAAAGAGAGCAAATGAGAGAGTGGGTGAGATGTTATCAACAAATTTTGTTGAAAATAAGAAAAAGTTTTGGAGTGAGATTAATAAGTTGAGGAAGCCTAGGGAACAAATGGATTTGACAGTTAAAAATAGGAGAGGAGAGTTATTAAATGGAGAGTTAGAGGTATCGGGAAGATGGCGGGAATATTTTGAGGAGTTGTTAAATGTTGATGAAGACAGGGAAGCTGTGATTTCATGTATAGGGCAAGGAGGAATAACATCTTGTAGGAGTGTGGAAGAGCCAGTTGTGAGTGTGGGGAAAGTTCGTGAGGCAGTGGGTAGAATGAAAGGGGGCAAGGCAGCTGGGATAGATGGGATAAAGATAGAAATGTTAAAAGCAGGCGGGCATATAGTTTTGGAGTGGTTGGTGCTATTATTTAATAAATGAATGGAAGAGGGTAAGGTACCTAGGGACTGGCAGAGAGCGTGTATTGTTCCTTTGTATAAAGGCAAAGGGGACAAAAAAAAAAAAAAAAAAAAAAAAAGTGCAAAAATTATAGAGGAATAAGTCTGTTGAGTATACCAGGTAAAGTGTATGGTAGAGTTATTATTGAAAGAATTAAGAGTAAGATGGAGAGCAGGATAGCAGATGAACAAGGGGGCTTTAGGAAAGGTAGGGGTGTGTAGATCAAGTGTTTACAGTGAAACATATAGGTGAACAGTATTTAGATAAGGGTAAAGAGGTTTTTGTGGCATTTATGGATTTGGAAAAGGCGTATGATAGGGTGGATAGGGGATCAATGTGGCAGATGTTGCAGGTGTATGGAATAGGAGGTAGGTTACTGAAAGCAGTGAAGAGCTTTTATGAGGATAGTGAGGCTCAGGTTAGTGTGTGTAGGAGAGAGGGAGATTATTTCCCAGTAAAAGTAGGCCTTAGACAAGGATGTGTGATGTCACCGTGGTTGTTCAATATACAGTGGTCCCTCGGTTTTTGCCAAAAATTCGTTCCAGAATGCTGCTCAAGTGCCATTACCAAACGAATTTACTTCCTTAAGAAATAATGTCACGTAGGTTAGTCTATTTCAGACCCCCAAAAATACACTTGCAACAGCATTTACGAAAATACACTTACATAAATGTTCGAGTTTGGAGATGCATGAAAACCGAGGGACCACTGTATTTATAGGTGGGGTTGTAAGAGAAGTAAATGTGAGGGTCTTGGCAAGAGGTGTGGGGTTAAAAGACAAAGAATCAAATACAAAGTGGGAGTTGTCACAGTTGGTTTTTGCTGATGACACTGAAGAGAAGTTGCAGAGGTTGGTGGATGAATTTGGTAGGGTATGTAAAAGAAGAAAATTGAAAGTGAATATAGGAAAGAGTAAGGTGATGAGGATAACAAAAAGATTAGGCGATGAAAGATTGGATATCAGATTGGAGGGAGAGAGTATGGAGGAGGTGAATGTATTCAGATATTTGGGAGTGAACATGTCAGCAGATGGGTCTATGAAGGATGAGGTGAATCATAGAATTGATGAGGGGAAAAGAGTGAGTGGTGCACTTCGAAGTCTGTGGAGACAAAGAACTTTGTCCATGGAAGTAAAGAGGGGAATGAATGAGAGTATAGTTATACCAACACTCTTATATGGGTGTGAAGCATGGGTGATGAATTTTGCAACGAGGAGAAGGCTGGAGGCAGTGGAGATGTCATGTCTGAGGTCAATGTGTGGTGTGAATATAATGCAGAGAATTCGGAGTTTGGAAATTAGGAGGAGGTGCGGGATTACCAAAACTATTATCCAGAGGGCTGAGGATTATTATTATAATGAAATGAAGAGAGGGCTGAGGAGGGGTTGTTGAGGTGGTTCGGACATGTAGAGAGAATGGAACAAAACAGAATGACTTCGAGTGTATAAATCTGTAGTGGAGGGAAGGCAGGGTAGGGGTCGGCCTAGGAAAGGTTGGAGGGAGGGGGTAAAAGAGGTTTTGTGTGCGAGGGGCTTGGATTTCCAGCAAGCATGCGTGAGCGTATTTGATAGGAGTGAATGGAAACAAATGGTTTTTAATACTTGATGTGCTGTTGGAGTGTGATCAAAGTAACATTTATGAAGGGATTCAGGGAAACCAGCAGGCCGGACTTGAGTCCTGGAGATGGGAAGTACAGTGTCTGCACTCTGAAGGAGGGGTGTTAATGTTGCAGTTTTATAACTGTAGTGTAAAGCACCCCTCTGGCAAGACAGTGATGGAGTGAATGATGATGAAAGTTTTTCTTTTTCTGGCCACCCTGCGTTGGTGGGAATCGGCCGATGTGTTAATAAAAAAAAAAAATAATACTTGCACTATCACACAATAACAAAGTATGCCTGTCTTTCATTGGCTTGTGTCTTGCAATTCTAGGAAATAAAAAGATATCCACGAACAATACCATCAAATTATCAAAAACAGACGAACCCCTACTCTCACCAACTGAGACAGCAAACAGACTTAATGTTTTCTTCTCCACCATAGGAAAGAATCTAGCGAGTAAAATCCCAAGCTCGAACACTCGTCCAACAGACTACCTCACCAACACCTACCCAGAAACACTATTCCTAGCTCCTACCAACTCAATTGAAGTCTCGCTTATAATTAACACCCTTAAAAACAAAGCAGGAGACAAACAGCTTACCACCCTTTATGTACAAAAAAGCTTCACACGTACTGTCACCATGAGGCCTGGTCATAGACCGGGCCGAGGGGGCGTTGACCCCTGGAATTCTCTCCAGGTAAACTCCAGACAGTCAGTTGTATACCTAAATTCTGGAACCACTTTGTTACCTACAACACTGAGGAGAGTGGCAGATAATTATAGCAGCATTATTCAATAAATCCATTGAATTTTCTACCTTCCCATCAATTCTCAAAATAGCTAGGGTCACCCCGATCCACAAAGGAGGTGACCAAACTGACTTGAATAATTATAGACCAATCTCAAATTTACCACTACTTTCTAAAATCTTCGAAAAATTAATTCATAGACAGATCTATTCCTACCTCGTCTCACACAATGTACTCAACCCCTGTCAATTTGGATTCAGGACTAACAAGAGCACAAACGATGCTATAACACACATGTTAGAGTTAATATACACCGCACTTGAGAAGAAAGAAGTTCCTCTGGGAATCTTCATAGACCTACGCAAAGCATTTGATACAGTCGACCATGATTTATTGCTCACAAAATTAGCGCACTATAGTATTAGGGGGCACCCACTCAACTACCTAAAGTCGTACCTTAGCAACAGAAGCCAGTACGTGTACACAAATGGAGAGAACTCTTCCACACAAATTACAGTCGGAGTCCCTCAAGGAAGTGTCCTGGGGCCACTCCTATTCCTCATTTACATTAACAACCTACCGAATGCATCACAACTACTCAAACCCATATTATTTGCAGATGACACAACATATGTCTTCTCTCACCCAAATCCAGTCATACTAGCCAACACTGTTAATGCCGAATTACAGAAAATATCAACATGGATGAAGACAAATAAGCTTACTCTCAATACTGACAAGACCTACTTCATTCAGTTTGGAAACAAAGCCACAAATGTTCCACTTAACATAACGCTCAATGGTTCACCCATCACAAGACTCACAGAGGGAAAATTCCTAGGAATCCACCTCGACAGTAGTCTTAAATTCCAAACACACATACAACAAATTTCCAAGAAAATCTCAAAGACAGTAAGTATATTATCTAAGATATGCTATTATGTGCCACAACCAGCTCTCATTGCACCATATCATTCTCTTATCTACCCTTATCTCACCTATGGAATCTGTGCATGGGGCTCAACAACATTAAATCACCTTAGACCACTCATAACCCAGCAAAAGGCTGCAGTCAGTATGATAACAAATTCCCACTCTAGACAGCATACTCCACCTATATTCAAAACTTTAAAACTACTCACCGTAAAAAATATTCATACCTATTCATGTGCCTTCTACATACATAAAACTCTACATGCTAATATCAACCCTACGCTCAAAATTCTCCTCAACAACTTTAATAGGTCCCACGACCACGACACAAGACACAGATCACTATTTGACATACCCGAGTCCATACTAACCAATGTAAAATTCTATGCACAAAAGGGCCCCAGAATCTGAATTCATTACCAGTAAATATTAAGTTAACCTTGTCGGAAAATCAATTCAAGACTTCTCAAAAATCACCTACTCACCCTATACTAAATACTCATACTGTAACAAACTTTCAAACCCAATGTTATTTTACTTAAGATAATCTCAGTTTTATATTGTCATCCTCCTTAACACTTGTTGCAATTTCATATCATCATATTGTCATTTAAAATAGTATAGTACTATCATCATTTTGTTAATTTGAAATAAAATATATAACTAGAAGAAACTCAATAAATTTCTCTAGTATTGTTATTTTACTAGTATAGCATAAACATATTGTAACTTGAAATAAAATATACAACTAGAATAAACTCAACCAATTTCTCTAGTATTGTCTTTTAATAGTATGTATAATCATATTGTAATTTGAAATAATATATAACTATAATAAACTCAATCAATTTCTCTAGTATTAAGTACTTAGTGAATAAGTCTTTAGAATAAGCTGCCCCTAATGCCATGGCATGCCAGTGGCTCTCCTTGCATTACAGTTTTATAATTGTAACTACCAATAACTATGTATACTTGTAACTTGTATATTTTTATATTATTATTATTATTATGTAGGTACTCTTGGGCATTTTCTTCCAGAAAAGGCCTGTCTTATCACAAACACTTGTTGAGGGACAAATCCCTCAGCCTCTACGTACTCTTGGAATTCAGTAACATACTTTTCAGCAGCCACTTTCTCAGCACTTGCAACCTCACCATGCCTAGCCACACTATGAATGTCACTTTTCCACTAGCCTTGAAGGATTGAGTTTCAGCACTTGTTTTTTTTTTTCAGGTCATGCAACTGCCTCGCTTTTTCACAAATAATGGCCTCTGAAACACTGTCACTGTGTAGCTGTTTTTTACTACAGAAGTAGAGATGATTTTGATTGGTTACAGAACCAGTAGTAGCTTGAAATTTAGCTTAAAGTAGCAGAAATATTTGATTTTACTGGCATTCCTTAGGATGGGTAAGGCCCCTCCTACACACCGCAGTCTGTTTTATGAGTTTTTAATAGGTCTGATTCAATTATTGGGACAATGTAAACCATGACCAATCCTTCCTGGTTATATTTTATTATTTAAGAAATAAAGTAAATCTTCTATTTTTGTGTGATTAAGAATTCAAAATGGAAAGCAACTGTAATAGACTAATGAACAGAGGAAATGTTTTAGTGCCAGGAATGTCTACGTTGTTTATTTTGGACTATTTTTAAATTATTATTTTTTAAGTTGTGTAAAATTGGCCAGAGTGGTTAACCCTTTCAGGGTCCAAGGCCATTTTTGGAAGGGGTGTGCCAGTGTCCAAAAATTTTCAAAAAAAAAAAAAAAAAAAAAAAAAATCTTATTTTTTCTTATGAAATGGTAGAGAATCTTTTTCTGAAGGTAATAAAACAAAAAGTACGAAATTTGATTGAAAATTGACGAAATTATTCTCTCGCAAATTTTGATGTGTCAGCAATATTTACGCATCATCGATATTTACGCACCGCGGTTTTGCCGACTTTGACTCCCATTTTAGGCCAATTACATTATTCCAGTCGAAAAAATTCTTAGCTATTTCACTAGTATTACTTCTATTCTATCGATTGAGCACAAGAAATCGCCCAGTCAACTGTTCCAACTACAAAATAGTGATTGGAAATTGGTAATTTAGCCAATTTAACTCAAAGTTCAAAATATTCCAATTTCAAAACAGGGTGCAGAATAAACAATGCAGGCATTCCTGGCACTAAACTAACATTTCCTCTGTTCATTAGTTATGTTTTCAGTCTTTACAAATGAATTCCATTTTTATTTTTTATTCACACAATGAATTTTTATTCAAATAAAAAAATGGAAGATTTACTGTTATGCAATATTGTAATAATTGTATAAATAATATCACCACATTTGTGAACGTATATTAGACCCACCAGCTGGCGCGTATTAGACGTGCGAGGTCATTTGTTTACTCTTGAACATATGCAAAAATTTAACATTTCTGCTATTTTGAGCTCAGTTTCAAGCCATTTGCAGTACTAAAACCAATCAAAATCATCTCTATATCTGTGATATATCTTCCATTCTATCAAATGAGACCAAGAAATCGCAAATACAACTATACAAAGTATACGAAAAAACACTGCAAATTCGCTGTTTTAATCGAAAATTGCAGTTTCAATTTTTTTTCTCTCATTATGCACTGTGTGCTGCAGGATTTGTTTTATGTGGTGCACACTTACCACAAAGATGTATTCTCTCATATCTAGGCCCAAATTTGCCACTCAAAGCTTATCTGAGTGAGCTGAGCTCATGACGTAGAACTACGGTTTGGACTCTGAACTCAAAAGCCGTAGAACTACGGCACGGACCCTGAAAGTGTTAAAATACATAGTTGAATGAGTGGTTTCTTGAGCTCATTTGATAGAACAAAAGGCATACTAGCAAAACAGTAAAGAATTTGGTCAAAGGAGAAATGGAATTGGTTTAAAGTAGGACTCAAAGTTGGCAAAATTGATGATGTGTAAATTACGCCCAGACCGCTAACTTTGCACCTGTATAATTCCATAAGTTTTCTACTAAATTTTGTACTTTTGGTGTTATTATCTTCAGAAAGAGATTCTCTACCATTCACAAGTAAACAATCAAACCATAATCTGTTGTTCCCCCACCAGATTCCCTGCCAGCAAACAGGACACGGAATTGAGATGTTTTATTCCAAATTTATTACAATTTCATGATACTACATCGAGTCTACTGGGAGGATGTTCTGGGGTCAACACCCTCATGACCCGTTCCCCAACAAGGTCTCCCAGTGGATCAGGGCCTATCCACCAGGCTGTTACTAGTGGCCACACACAATCCAATGTACGAATTACAGCCTGGCTGATTGGGCACTGACCTTGGTATCTGTCCATTTCCTCTTGAAGATAGCCAGGGGTCTATTGGTAATTTCCCTTATGCATGACTGGGAAGCTGTTAAAGAGTCTTGGGCCCCAGACACTTGTTGTGTTTTTCTCTTGGTGTACTCATGCCATCCCTGCTTTTCATTGGGGACATGTTGTACTGCTTGCCTAGTCTTTTGCTTTCACAGGGAATGATTTCTGTGTGCAGATTTAAGATCAGTCCCACTACGATTTTCCAAGTATAGATTATGATGTGTCTCTCACCTGTATTCCAGGAAGTACAGGTCAATGGACTTCAAATGTTCCCAGTAATTAAGGTGCTTGACTGACCTAATATGTACAGTGAAGGTTCTCTGTACATTCTCTAAATCTAAAATTTCACCTGCCTTGAATGGGGCTGTTAGTGCACAGCAGTATTCCAACCTAGAGAGAATAAGTGACTTAAAGAGGATCATCATTGGCATGGCAATGGTGATGCATACTACAACATATCCATAACAGAGTTAACACACTTAACTGCTGTGGAAATTTTTTATTTATTAACATATTACTAATAATAATAATAAAAATGACACATTGAACAGTGACTTGGTAGAGGTAGGTGGCTGAGTCACTGGTCATTGCCTCACCACCACCAACACTGACCGATGCACACCCAAAACACCCCATCATTATCTATTACTCTACATTATACAGCATTAGGTTAGGTTAAACAATGATTGTGGGGTAATGCACATGGGTCAGTGCTGTTAGTGGTGAGGCTACAACTAGCAACCCACTGCCAAGAAGTCGCTGCTCAATGAGCCAATACTATTATTATTATTGTTACTATGGGTGAAATCCTAATAAATTACAATTTCTACAGCAATTACTTGTGTTTCATATGCTACCCTTGAAATTGTGTCCAACACATTAGTATGCAAGTGATGACAATGTGTCCGACATACTAGTATTCAAATGTCTAAGCCTCAAATTTGCCATGCACTGTCATTTAAAGCTTCAGTTGTGTTGTTTGGGTTGCTAACTACCTTGTGCCTTTGAAAAAATCCAGGCTTAATAAATATGGGCAGAGGAGGGGCATTGGGTAATACTACCCAGTAAACATAGGATCATAATGGCTGGCCAACACACCAACCCTTCTCACAGTGAAATCCAGGAAATACTGTTCAATCCAGACACCAGACATTGAGGAGGGTGATAATGGAAGATCATTTTCCAGTTTAGAAGAGGACAGGAATGAAAGAAGTGCTAATGCAACATAAGATACAGAAGTGCCATCCACACAACAAATTTGATGCTGACAGCTCTGTACCCTTGAACTGGCTACTGATAAAGAGTGATGTGGGTGATGACAATGGAGAGGAATACATAAGGTGGAGATTGCCAAATCAAATAATAGTGGTGTAAAATATTTACCCGAGAAACAAATGTAGTGCAGTGTTGCACTAGGTCTGGCTCTCACGTGTTTACTGTTTCACTGTTCAATGGTAAAACATCTAAGACAGGATGATACTGTTGCAGGACATAGTGGCAGGAATTGTAACATTGACGGTGCTTATATTGGTATCAGAAAACCACATGCAGCACCAGATGTGCCAACATGAACACCAGTGACACCACCACCAACCTTCACAACAGCACAAGTTGCGACACTATCAGCCATGACAATGCCACTAGCAGTGACGCCACCACCAGCCGTGACACCAACAACAAATATTATATGTATACGTATCCACAGAGAAACAGGGTGTGGAACTGACAGGAGAGTACAGTACTTTATTTGTGCCAATTTGATGATAGTAATAGTGGAATTCCGCCAAATTTCAAACAACAGACAATTCCATAAAACTTGACTACTTTCAGTTATTCTTCGATGACACACTGATGAATATTATTGTTGCCCAAACAAATAACTATTACAAGCATATGGTGGTCAACTCTTGTTTCATTGAAATCATGGCTTCGAAAGTGGAAAGACTACTGTTGCAGAGCTGTATTTTTGTTTTTTTTGCAACACTAATGCTGATGCCACAAACCCATAAGAATAATATACCTAAGTACTGGAGTACAGATACTTACAGCAACACCAGCTTTCGGTGAAATCAAGCCCACTGATCGCTTTCTCTTGTTGCTGTATATGTTGCATTTTTCTAATAAAAGCAATTCCCAGAGACATAATTTGCTCTACAAAATACGGGTAGTGATTGTGTACCTGAAACATAAATTCAGTGAGTACTTTTATCCATTCCGAAATATCGTTATTGATGAGTCTCTTGACTTTATTCAAGGGAAGACTTTCCTTCAAGCAATATATACCAAACAAATGACATTAGTTTGGTATCAAACTATTTGTGATGTGTGATTGTGAAAAACTGGTATAGTGCTAGGCATTATTGTGTAAACAAACTTTGGAAAATACAGTTAACATGTTAGGCTCCTTGTGTACTTGTGAGGATTATGATGGAGCCATAGCTAGGTAAGGGATATAGGTAATTCACAGATAACTGGTACACAAGCCCTTCTCTTGCAATTTCTCAAGGTTAATAATACAGACATATGGGACAGTGAGAGGAAATAAAACATATGCCATCATTCACAAGAGCCTTGGAAAGCAATGAAGTGCAACTATTTCATTCCAATGATATGATGGCATTTCGATGGCATAACAAGAGATGTGACAATGATGATGACCTTACACAGGCATCAAATAATGGAAACCGGAAAGGTTGACTGGCAAACACATGAGCCTTCTTTTGAAACCACTTGCAGTCACTGATAAGAATACTAATGTGTGTTGGTAGACAAATCAGATATGCAAATTGAGTCTGTGGAATGTGACAAAAGGAGCTGCAAATGATATATAAAACTGTTCTTCCATCTACTGGATGTTGGAGTGCTAAATGCACACAATATGTTCCAGGTGAAAACAGGACAAAACAAAAATTGGCTGGTTTCCATCTATCTATCATAAGACAGATAATGGAAAAATACCAGGTGAAGGGTCAACTAACATATCACTACTATAAGAGTGAAAGTGATCCATTTCAACTAAAGACTGGTGCACACTTCCTGATACTATTCCTGCTCCAGAGAAGGTGGCACAGAAATAATGTTGTGTATGTCAGCACATAAGAAGAAAGCAAGCAAGCAAACAAGATACATGATACGTACATCTTTAAGCCGTGTGATATTCCATTTAAACTCAAAGCCATGTTTTGAGGAACACCATATCTTGAAACAGTTCTAATATGGCAATAAAACCTGTACACAGTGTTGTATGACCGAAACAATCATTAGATACAAAATAACCCATTATTTTGTACAGATTTATAACAAACACTGATAATGTTCTCATAATGCAGTATGCTTCCCAACCTATTTACAGTATCATTTTTTATCAAAATGAAGATATTTTCATTGAAGAATATGGTACTTAGTGTTAACAAGACATAAAAAATTAAAATTGCACTTTATTTGGCTTCAAAAACTGGAAGCTAAAAACTAACTGGCACTTTAACACCAATGTTGCCAAGTGTGCATCAATTTTGGCCTACTTCAACACAGTATATTTTCATCAGATTCTGGTCATTTTAGTTTTATTTAATTCAGAAAATGTTTTCTTTCCAAGTTTAAGTATTTTTCAAAATTTTGCCACACACACAGGACACAGGAACTTAATTTTCTGAGTATACCACAGTTAAGGGTTAAGGATATCATGGTGTGTAATGCTGATGGGGTTCCGTCTCAGGAATACAGTACACAATGACCCAGCCTGGTTTATTTAGAACTTGGGCTGAGGTACTTGTTGAGGTTCCCTTGAAGACTCTACATTTGCTTGGGCAGCATTTTGATATCTGTGGTCAACAGGGTAAGGCAAGGTAAGATAAGATTTTTGATTGGATTTTTAACCCTGGAGAGTTAACCACCCAGGATAACCCAAGAAAGTCAGTGCGTCATTGAGTAGTGTCTGTCTTATTTCCATTGGGGTCCTTAAATCTTGTCCCCAGGATGCAACCAACACCAGTCTACTAACAACCAGATACCTACTTGCTTGCTAGGTGAATGACGACAGCAGGTGTAAGGAAACATGCTAGGGTGGTATAGGTGGCTGGGGTGGTACAGGTGGTGGTATAGGTGACTGGGGTGTTAGTGGTGGTGGTATAGGTGGCTGGGGTGTTAGTGGTGGTGGTATAGGTGGCTGGGGTGTTAGTGATGGTGGTATAGGTGGCTGGGGTGTTAGTGGTGGTGGTATAGGTGGCTGGGGTGTTAGTGGTGGTGGTATAGGTGGCTGGGGTGTTAGTGGTGGTGGTATAGGTGGCTGGGGTGTTAGTGGTGTGTATAGGTGGACATGGGGTGTTAGTGGTGGTGTATAGGTGGCTGGTGTTAGTGGTTTGGTATAGGTTAGGTGTTAGTGGTGGTGGTATAGGTGGCTAGGGTGTTAGTGGTGGTGGTATAGGTGGCTAGGGTGTTAGTGGTGGTGGTATAGGTAATAGGGTGTTATGTGGTGGTATAGGTGGCTAGAGTGATGGTGGTGGTATAGTGTGCTAGGGTGTTAGTGGTGGTGGTATAGGTGGTAGGGTGTTAGTGGTGGTATAGGTGGCTAGGTGTTAGTGGTGGTGGTATAGGTGGCTAGGGTGTTATGGTGGTGGTATAGGTGGCTAGGGTGTTAGTGGTGGTGGTATAGGTGGCTAGGGTGTTAGTGGTGGTGGTATAGGTAGCTAGGTGTTAGTGGTGTGGTATAGGTGGCTAGGGTGTTAGTGGTGGTGGTATGGTGGCTAGGGTGTTAGTGGTGGTGGTATAGGTGGCTAGGGTGTTAGTGGTGGTGGATAGGTGGCTAGGGTGTTAGTGGTGGTGGTATAGGTGGCTAGGTGTTAGTGGTGGTGGATAGGTGGTGGGTGTTAGTGTGGTGGTATAGGTGGCTAAGTTGAGTGGTGGTGGTAGAGGTGGCAGGTATTGTGGCAGAAGAGGTGGCAGGTTTGTGGCAGAGAGGTGACAGATGATGGTGGTGGTGGTGGCAGAGGTGGTAGTAGGTAGTGGTGGCAGAGGTGGTAGAAGTGGTGGTGGCAGAGTAGTGGCAGATGATGGTGGCATAGGGCAGAGCTGGTGGTAGTGGTAGAGCTGGTGGTAGTGGCAGAGCTGGTGGTGGCAGAGCTGGTGGTGATAGCAGAGATGGCAGGTGGTGGTGAGGGAAGATGCAGAGGTGGCAGAAGCAGAGCTGGCAGGTGGTGCCAGTGATGGCAGTGGTCTACCTGGAGTCTACCTGGAGAGTCCCGGGCCGCCCCGCGGCCGGTCTGTGACCAGGCCTCATGTTG